>JAATOF010007992.1:0-10017 GCA_013170925.1 Podosphaera leucotricha
ACCACCGATTACAGAGATCTCTTTACCTCCGACAGTGTCATCAAATATACTACCAACAGATAATCCACCCGCTCCTGCAAACACATCTACTTCTAGAGTTGCCAAGTTGTTTGGATTTACAAGTACAGCAGACCAGCCGGCTCCAATCATAAAAACCACCACGGAAAAAGCTACCCCAGACAAGCTACCGGCTGCCGAAATTGCACTGCCTCTAAAACCACCGATTATAGAGAGCTCTTTACCTCCAACAGCGTCGTCAAGTACACTACCGGCAACAGAAAACCCACCAGCTCCTGCAAACACATCTACTTCTAGAGTTGCCAAGTTGTTTGGATTTACAAGTACAGCAGTCCAGCCGGCTCCTACCACTGAAAAAGCTAGTCCAGACAAGCCGTCAACTACAGAAACCATACTGCCTCTAAGTACATCAGTCATTGAAAGTTCGCCGTCTTCTGCAAATACATTGACTACCAGAATCACCACGTCTGGATTCACAAATGCAGATGAAAACTCGGGAATTTCTGTAAAGTCGTCTACCCAGAAAAATCAATACTTTCAGAAAAGTTCATTGATCACCGTGAACGCACAGACTTCAGCTCTGTCAACTAGTCAAGCAAGCTCAATAACTTCAAATTCCGTCAAGCTATTAAATTTAGAAACGCCCGTATATTCAGAGAATACGACGCCTTTAACCAGAATTCCAGCTCCAGTGACACCGGTCTCTTCAAGAAGTCTAATAAGTCCAGCATCTAAAATATTTTCAGATATTACTGTGGATCCAAACCCTTTATCAAAGTCACCAAAAGCGATGGAAACAGGAAATATATTTGGCTCATCAAGCATAAAGGTTACAGAGGCCAAGAGTGACTCGACAAATTTGAAATCCCCATCAACTTTGTCGCCGTTAAGCAGATCTAACATAAATTCACCATTGACCTCTAGTGACACATTTACTAAATCCCAGGATTTTTCAGAGGCTGAATTAGGTCCTGGAAAAAGTTTAAGTCGATTTCGAAGTAATTCTACCACCTCAAAGTCTGCCCAAATATTATCTCAAAATATGCCTCTCACAGCTCGTGATAATTCAAGCTACACTGCAGGTCCGAGTAAAATATCGATGCTCATCGAAAATGCGAGAAATGTAAGATGAATATCTACCTCGTCTAAGAAGATAATGCTAACTACTCAGGCACGTAAAATTAGCGCAAAGCCTCAATATCCGAGACCGGAATCTTCCAGCTCATTTTCGTCTATTGGATCAACTAGAAGCAGCGTCTTTTCTTCTCCGGCATCGAGGCAAAGTTCAGTCAATAGTCGAACCTCAACAATATCTTTTGGCCCTGAATCACTTCGAAGTGATTTAGAAGAACAAGAAGCACGTGAGAGACGCTTACAAGCTGAAAGAGAGACGCGTGAAAAAATTGAGGCTTATATGCGATCGATTGAACAGATGCGTATTGAGAGAGACGATATGGAGCGAGAACGACTTCGGATGCTTGATGAGGAACAAGCTTTTGAAAGAGATGAAAGCAGATTTAAAGAAGAGGAAGAGCAAATGCGAATTTTTATGGAAGATGTTCAACGTTCGAGAGCGCGCGAAGAAGCTGAGGCGCTCGAGAGAGAATTAAAACGAAGAGAACTAGAAGAACAAGAAAGAAAGTTGAGAGAAGAAGAAGAGCGGAGAGTAAGAGAGGAGCAAGAAAAACTCCGACAAGAAGAAGCAGAGAGAAAGGCAGAGGAGCAGAGAGTCAGAGAAGAGCAAGAAAGAAAGTTGAAAGAAGAAGAAGAGCAGAGGATGAGAGCCGAGCAGGAAAAGATATTGAGAGAAGAGGAAGAAAAAAGGGCAAGGGAAGAACAGAAGATAAGAGCTAGAGAGGAACAAGAAACACGGGCAAAAGAAGACCAAAGGCGAAGGGCTAGAGATGAAGAGGAACGTAAAATAAAAGATGAAGAGGAACGTAAAATAAAAGAGGAGGAAGAACGAAAAAGAAAGGAAAAAGAACGTGAAGAACAGGATGAGATCATGCTGATGCAAGCTGAACTTAATAAGCGAGTAATGGCAGCCGAGAAAGAGCTTGAAGAAAGGCAGAGAGATTTGTCTGAAGAAAAATTATCTGAAAGGATGCAAAACCAGAACTTGGTTTCTCAAAATAAAGATCTTCAGCCTCGAAATACATATGTCGCTGCAGTTGAAGCTGAACGTCAGCGATTTGAAGATAACGATAAATACTCAATTTACGATGAGTATTATCCTAACGAGCCTGCTAAAAACAACACCCTTGTAGTTAATGGGGATCAGTTTGAAGAGGATCAATTAGCTAGACAACGATTTGAACAAAATAATCGACAACTTCAAGAAGAAACAGAAAGACGACGTTACGTCGAGGAGCAAGCCGCACGCTATCGCAACGAGGAGCCATCTAGACTACAAAAAATGAGTCCATCACGTCTAGAGCAGCGGATTGCCCAGTCACCAATGGGTCCTCCTCGAATGGTTGCACAGCAAATGGGACCACAGACACCCCGTTTGGGCCCGCCACGAATGGGTCCACAGCAAATAGGCCCACAATCGCCACGAATGGGTCCGCCGCGAATGGGTCCACAACGAATGGGTCCACAGTCACCGCGATTAGGTCCTCCGCGAATGGGCCCACAGCAAATGGGTCCACAGGCACCTCGATTGGCTCCGTCACGAATGGGCCCACCACAAATGGGCCCGCAACGAACAGGTCTACAACAAATGGGTCCACAATCACCAAGATTGGGTGCCCCCCGAATGGGCCCTTCACGAATGGGTCCACCGCAAAGAGATCCCCAACGGATGGGCCCACAGCAATTTAGCTCTCAGCCAGCTCGCGTAGGCCCATCGCGAATGGGTCCACCTCGAATGGCTCAACAGCAGTTTGATTCACAGCCTCCTCGAACAGGCCCACCTCGATCGATTCCACCACGAGAAGAACAGCGACGCCAACCGAAAGATGAGGATAGTGATAGTGAAAGTGAAGAAATTCTAGATCCTGAAAAACAAAGAGAAAAAGATATAAAAAAGGCTGAAGAAAAAATGCGACAAGCATTTGCAGCTATGGCAACACAAAAGGCCCAACCGAGTGGTGTAGAGCAGCCTATTCCCGAGTCAAATGTTTCTAGAGCACCCATATCTAGGAATACTTCTCAGTCTTCCGAACGATTTCCAGCTCGCCCGATGCTTGCAAATTCTGGATTACCATCTGGTCCGAAAGCGAGACGCCCAAAGGCTTAACCATCATAGTAAATGGCAATCTACCACAATAATTTACCTGGTAAATTTCATGGCATAGAAAGATAACGCTTTGCTCCATGGTAGCCCGGTTTATTTACCATTGAAAAAGGAGCTAAAAATAAAGCCAGAAGATAGAAACACTTGAGCCAATCCCTTTTGGATACTACTACCCTGAAGTCAGATCTAGAAGGGAAGTGTTCACGGTGAAAACTAATTTTTGTTGGGTACACAGCGCGTCTCTTTTTACCTTCATCACTGAGAAGACAAATTATGATTACCAATGAGATTATGCGACTATTTATGCGCGTGGGAAAAGCTTTGTCTGTTTCTAAAGAAACATCTAATGATATGATGACTTTTAATTTTTTAGGGCGAGAATTGGATGTTGTCTCAGTATAACATGGCGTCAAGTTAATGATGTATATAAAAATCTTAAATACCGGGCGAGAATGTAAACCATCCACTGATTTTTGCCAGAGTCGTCCTATGTTCTGCGATGAAGTAAAGGATTTGCGTGCAAACAGGCAGAGTGGGAAGCAAGGCCCACAAAATTAGACTCCCAGTAGGTGTATCGATTACGTGAGTCTGGCTAAAATACTACCCATGCTTCTTTCTTATCTTGCTTTTATAAGTCCTGCCTGCAGGCTATGAAAAAACTTTGCAACTACTTTTCGCACTTGAATCTGGGAAGGGTCTTATTTGACACGGTCTAGTTGATAAGGTACAATTTCTAATCATTGGATAGGCATTTTAATGGGATACTAGATAAAAATCAATAAATGAAACAGGAGCTAATTATTTATTTAGAGATAATTAGGAAATCCTTCCATGATAAATAATTGTGTTGCATAGATTGTGGCAAGGAGTCTACTAAAATAAAGGTACACAAAACCTAGTTAGGCGAGCGTGTTTTATCGCTATTGATACAATCCGATTACTTCAAAATTTTACTGAAAAACACATTAATCGGAGAAAAATTGTCTCTTCACTTTTCCTTGATGTAATGGGGGCCTTTGATAGACTCCAGCCAAGTAAGCTGATTCAAGTTTTAGAAGATCTTTACTTGCCTTTCTCATTTATCTCTTGGGTCTCATCATTTTTATCCGATAGAAAGATCTCACTCCTTTTCAATGGTCAGCTCAGTTCAAGTTATTCTGTCACTGGAGCTCCCTAAGGTAGTCCTATTTCCCCTCTCTTACTCTTAATTTCCATCAGCAAGAGAGTGAACAAGTTCACTTTTGGAAGAAAAAAGTACTGATTTCAAACCCCATTACTCTAGGCGACTTAACCCTTCAACCAAAATCCTCTATCGAGTGGCTAGGGGTATGTATGGCTTTCACATAATCTTTCATTTAAACCTCGTGTAGAAGAAAGACTACATCTGGCTCGGGCTCTGCTGCAGAGACGATTCTCACTTTCCCCAAAATCAAAAGGGTTAGGTTTTAATGCACCAAGACAATTATACCTAACATGTATCATCCATATATTGGACTATGGATCAGTGCTGTGGTACAATAAATATGGTACAGGAAAGCTGTCAAATATGTGTGACAAACTGCAGAAACAAGCTATTACATCTATTCCAGGTGCCTGGAAGAGCAGCCCAAGTAAGGCTTTGGAAGTTGAAGCTGCCATTCTTCCCCTACCAGCGTGAGAGAGACACTACACGTCATCAGTCTTTTATGCTCTACGCATGATCACATTTCAAACAAACCATCCAGTAGTGTCTCCGTTGTCAAGTTTAGTGCCAGATGAGCTAGATTTTCCATCTGAATTTGCTGACCGACCTAGGTATCTTTGCATTTCTGAATTCAAATCCCAGCACCCAGCGTGAGAGATTAGCCCTACTTCTGAGCGGTCTCTCCAATTCATCCAAGCTGGATGGATTTAATGCCAAGTGGTTATCACCATTGGATTCTAGAACCTCAAATATTTTTATTTCACACCTATCGGAGGAAGCTAAAGTTCAACATTTAGATTTTTCAGTAATATTTCTTTTTCTTTTAATTTATACTGATGGGTCCTTGATTAAGGATAAAGGGTGTGGGATAGGTATAGGTATCTATCGACCATTCTCTAAGGAACTAGATGTCTTTCCTTTAATTTGGGCATTATCTAAAATCTAAACTAATGCTAATTGTTACATGTTTTCTGATAGTCAAGTAGCTCTTCAGAGACTCTCTCAGTCCTTAGTTCTAAAATGAACCTCAAAATACAGTGGTGTCCAGGCCATCAAGGCATAGAAGGCAATGAATTTGCTGACAACCTTGCAAGGCATGGCCCGGATAAAGCATTACATAGAAAAGATCAATTCACTACTTATTCCTTCCTAGAAGAGAGCATTAGAAAATCCATCATTTCTGCATGGGAAACTGATTGGACTAAGCAAGCGCTTAGGGAAGAGGAGGGTAAAAAAGCAATTGGCTTGGGAAGGTTCTATAGGATTTCTGTGAAGGAATCTACCCCTAGATTCCAAACAAAGGCAATTGACTTAAGAAAACATAAAAGGGGTACTCAATCATCATATTTCCAAGCAAAAATAGGGTTTGGAAACACCTTAGCTTATCTTCACAAAATTAGAAAAGTGTGCAGTGATCTCTGTTACTTCTATCACAGGGAGAGACAGAATATGGATCATCTGCTATTACACTGCCCCCAGTTTTCTGTTTAAAGAAAGATGGAATTTGAGGGATTCGAGCCCATAAACCTTAAGATTATTTTTAACACCAAAGTGGGCGGAGAGAAACTGTCAAGGTACTTGGAGAAATCTAAGTGCATTAGCCTACAGAAGGAATAGGGGAAAAAAAAAAATACCAAAAAACAAAATCAAAGAAATAATATTTAAGGGAATTGATTATTTTGGATCATGGAGTTGAACAAGATTATTAATAAAGTTATGGGCTGCAAGTACTTATGTACGGAGTAGTGTTTTTATGGTGAATTATTTTCTCTCATTTATATTATTTTTTTAGTCAATTTTCATAGCTTTTAGGGCTGAATACAAAATAATTTAAAAAAAGGAATGTTTTATAACATTACTTATGATTCGACGATAGACGCTGGTTAAATGATAAAGAGACTGGAGTAGTGGCTGGAATTGTGAATTATGGTATGTCAACTCATATCCACACAAGCTGAAGATTTTCACAGTCACTCAGAAACTCGGTGGTTTACATAACCTTATTTCAATTTAGATAAATTCTTTATCGATTAAACCCAGCTTGGCAATGTTTTCATCTGGAAAGCCACGTAGTGGTTGGCGGCTATATGATGGACAAGACCAAAATAACGGATTTTCATCCAAGGGTGTAGGATTATATTCTTTAGTTTTATCCAAGCTTGGAATGTGGAAATCTTGATGGGTCAAATTATTCAGATAAGATTGATGCGGGACTTTCCAGACTATATTTTTCTTCATTTCTTCTTTGAAAGTTTCAACTTCACGCTTATCATGATTTCCAGCTAATTCCAAGTTCAACAGCTTTGAGGAGTACCGAAGAATATCTAAGGCACGGTGAGGAAAGGTATGGGAGAACATTTCCTTCTGGTTAGCGATACCTTGACTAAGAAAATTCAAGCTAGATTCTGAATTTCCTAAAATCATTACTTTTGTAACAGTGGATGTAAGCGTGCAGTAAGGTAGAAATGCAGGTGAGCGGCTAAGTGAGTAGAGTCTAGAGTATAATGAAATAAGTGTGGCTATAGCATCCGCAGCTTGGGAACACACAGATCGTGGACAAACACTAGAAAAAATTATCTGGTGTTTCATGAATGGACGAAAAAGTAAAAGGATTGCAAAATGGTAATATATACTAAAAGCTATTAATATTAAAAAGGCAGAGTATTGAAGATACTTACTGCAAGAAAAGCACTGCTGGTGTGAAATCTTGGCCATGTTGTAGATTTTCGGGGATTTTATCATACCAATGAAGATAATTATTGTAACAGCCTAATAATGTAGCTTTCGTTATCTCCGTTACCGGTGAATAGAGCAAACATAAAGATTCATGTACCAGTTCGGAAAGTCCACAGAATGTCAAAAAAACGCTTTTTATATTTGACATTTGTCGTGGCTTGGTCTCGCATGGTAAATCATCTAAACTTTTATTAGTTGTGCACCCCAAAGAGCTAGGAGAAACGTACTTTCTTCTGTACATGGGGCCCAGGGAGTGTCTGCATGCTCGAAGCGGTCTGGTTTTTTTAATTGCATTATATTTTCAGAAAAATGCGGAAGCCTTTCTAGACTAAGCGACCAAGCTCTATCACACGTTAAGAGATTGAACCCCTTTCTGATTTAAAGCTTACTCATCTAATGAAAATGCACCCCAAAACGTGGCTGATCTCACGATACGCTCGGCATCTGAATTCTGATCGGGATTGACATTGTTGTGCAATCCCATTTCCACCGCGAGCCGGATGGACTGACCTGAGTAGAAAAGACTATCTTCCAATTGATCACAGCTAGACTGTCGTATCGACATAAGGCCTAGCGACTGGACAGTTGTGTAGCTATGTCGATTTTCTTCAGCTTCCAATAGATGAGTAGCTTCAGCAAAAAAAAGGTCCCCAGCTGTCTTAGATTCTCTTATAATTTCTCGTGCCTTAGGCTGGAGTGAGTATCTACAGCCCACTGCAAGTATTGCATTGACGAGTAGGGAGCTACAGTATCTTTTGCGTCCAGATTTGAAATCCTGTAAGAAGTGATCTTTACTGAGTGGTGCAAATATAGGGTACTCCCAACAAAAATATAAGGCCATCAAATGATCAATCCATACGAGATCCGATGTAATAGTCGTCCAGTTTTCAGTTTTCAGTTTTAGCCCAGATACTTCACTCCACACATCATTCGACGAAACAGATGTCCAGTTTTCGTTATTAGGTTTCAGTCTAGATACTTCACTTGATCGCATTAGGTCTGTAGGAACCATATCAAGTCTCTCAATTTCTGTGCCACTTCGTAGCTGTTCCAACACAGAATCAGATGAATCTGTTGATATAAGTGCAGTTAATAACTTCTCGTGTTGGATTTTATTTTGTTTGAGTTGCTCGATCTCTTTACGCATATGCTCTTTTGAAAATCGAACTGGAATTTGGTAATTGCATTCAACTCTTTGACCTATACATCTACCGCAAGGTGTACGCCCATCGCACTGTATTATGTTAACCTAGTCCTAGTATTGTTGAAGATTTGGACTTGACAAGCCTTCGATCTTTTCTTACGGCATTCAGTGCAGGCGTTCAGTGTGACATCTCTTGGGCCGCGTCGTCGTTTAAGATCAACTGGCCCGTTACCATTCATCATCAAGGAAGAGAGGATTGAAAAATTATAAAATTTTGGAAACTAGATCTAAAGTCAGAAATACGTTAGTATAGAGCAATCTTTGGGAAGCGAGATGGACCAGAAGTGACGTCAGAAAACCGGGAAACTTTGACAATCCATTCTACTTCCATGTTTTTACTTTTCTAACTCAATTTAGTTCCTTCACATGTCATGCTACGTCATATATATGACTTTTGCCATCTATTTGACAGGGCAAAATCCTACTTGTACATGTATCAATATTATCAGATGCTATTATCAGATGCTATTATCATCTATTTCAATCTGCTTTCTTTTTTGCGATAGCTGCGCCTGAACTGACGTAGAAATAATTTATCTTCATTAAATTATACTGCTGATATTCCGTTGCCGTATAATCATCTTCAGAAAAAAAAATTTTTAATAGATGTTTTGAAAAGCTGATGAAAATTCCCTTTACCTGCTCTAGTGTGATTCCATTTGACCAGTAGCAGTCGTTGGTTACTATTTGCGGACTTTTTGTTTCTTGAATCAAAAATTCTTTTCACAACTAATTTATTTTCATGATCACTGGGATTTCTAAATTCAGTATTTTGGGCTTATTGCTCTATTGGGTTATGTCACCAAAGGCAACTCTATCCACTGAAGCTAGACTAATACACGATATTTCGATCTAAATAAAGCCAATAAATCGATTACAATAGTTGACCCGCGCTCTCATGATCAGTCAATCTACGCAACTTTAGACAGCGAACAAACCCCCACATCCGACGAATTCACCTATGCGACTAAAACTGATAGCCAGAGGTGCTATAATTGTGGAAAGCTAGGTCATTGGGCTAAAGACTTTAAATCAAACAATCCCCAAAAGCATCCCCGTTCTATTCATGCCAGTTTGAAAAATACTAGGCTAGATTCGATAGCCGAGCGTTTCAGCGGAGGTCTAAGAAATAAATACTATGCATTCAGAAATAAGAGGGATGGGAATTATACAGCCCAAAAACGGTTAAATCCAAAAATTGGAAGTAATAGCGTAGCATACGTTGTCGGTCAAGACCGAGAAGATGAAAGCCTTACACGAAGTCAAGACGACCAAATCAACGACTTTGACGATAATGATGAGCTCGTCAGTTTTTTTGAACACTTGGATTCCCAGCAGAATGAATGACGGAGCCATAATGCTTACTATGTGGCGGTAGGCAATGGTACAAAACATCCAATCCCATGCAACAAACCTATACGTGAAGGATATGGCAAGCCGCAAAAATTTTTTCCTAGTGTCACCTTCACAACTTTCTTTGACTATGGATCTTCTGCGTGTTATTTTATTTTATTTTATTTTTTCCTTTTAACATCCTTTATAAGTCTAAGACTATTGTAGGATGTGCATTTCTCTCAAAATGCATGCTCTAATTACATTGATCTTTATCAGATCTTGTCAGTTTTTATGATCTCGTTC
>JAATOF010007997.1:0-13074 GCA_013170925.1 Podosphaera leucotricha
TATATAAGCCTTGTCCCCAAAGGCAGTTGAAGTTTTCTCTTCAGTTAAGAAATAAATTTACCTTTCGACATAACTGTTACACTTTTTCCCTCTTGTGAGTATTCACGGAAGAGGTTACATGTCGCAAGGCGTTAACCTCGAGTGGTATCTACAAATGAAATCTGGGTATGAGTGTCCCAACGTCAAATTGAGTCATTCTACGAAACATAAGACTTCCGTCATCATGAAGAATGAAGTAAAAAAAACACTTGCCCATCTAGATTTGGCGCACTTTAACCGCCACAACTAGAAAGTTTATATTCATGACCATCATCCACACTTATCATGAGTGACCAGAACTGTCTCGGCTAAAATTGGATTCAATACCTTGTTAAACAGAAGAAAACTATCGCTGCTGTTTTCAAGAGGAAGATTAAAGCCGTTAGAGCCAAGAAAGGTGAATCTGTTCAGCCCAAGGCATCTAGGGAAAGGTTTGAGAGTATTAGAATGACTTGACGCCGCAACTGAAAGTGTATTCAATATGGGTAAGACTAGACCGACTTTAGGTGTGTTCTCAATCAGTATAATTTTTGCTAACCCGTCTAGAAAGAAAGAAACAAGTTAATAATGTCGAGAATTGGGAGTGGATGTCAATACTTGAGTGTTTTTCTACTGCTGGCCAAATATCGTGTTGTGTCATTATTTTCAAGGGAAAATCCCTACAGACTACCTGGTTTTATCTGTTCTTGAATGTATATATACAACTTCAGAAAATGGACGGACATCCAATAAAATTGGCAGGGAATGGTTTCGACGCGTACTTTTGGCTGAAACTACAGGTCACCTACAACGTCCTCTACTGTTCATACTCGGTGGCCACGCCAACCACGTCAGAAGATGCTTTGTTTGGACATGTTAGCGGAACAGGATTGAGCTTCTCTTTCTATCTGCCTACTCGTCGCAGATGTAACAGCCTCTTGGCCTCTCGGGCGTTTCAGTTATCAAAGCTCAGTACCCTGATCAGATCAAAGAGTTGCTAGTTCTCGATTATATAGTACCCTTAAATACATCAAGCTTTATTACATGCGATCATAATATGCCTGGCAAGATTTATCATTCTGAAGGTAATTCTAAGTGGTTGGTGAGCCGCTGGTCTCTGTTTTCACAATCCTAGTATTGTCCCTAACTCTTCTCAGGCTTCTTAGAGGCCTATAACCCCCAAGTATAAATTGCACTTCAGTTACTCATAGAAATTTTTTTAACAATGTCTAAGATACTTCCGAAAATGTTTGAACGATCAGAGAGAAATTTAAAAAGACAGATATTGTGACTCGAAAAGCTAAAGAGGCTTTTTAAAAACAAGTCAAAGGGATCCTTTGATCCCCAACGCAGAATATGCAGCACATCCGGCCAAAAACCAGGAACCCAAAAATTTACTCAATGACAACTAGAACAAGATTCCCAGGAAACACATACGTGTAGGCCCAAATTAGAGATTTGCCGATGTCGAAGATATCTCTGACAACACTCCGCGACTGGAGGAGCCACTAAAACCCGAACCAATGAGAATAGAATAGGGGTACTAGGTAATCATAGATTCATAGAACATTTGCTAATTAAATATTTAATTGTAATTGAAACATCCTTCCATCGTCAATAATTGCGTTGCGTAGATTTTGGTTGGAGTTCTATGAATTCAGAGTGCGCAACGCCTAGGTAGGCGAGCGTACACAGAAGCTTGTTAGTGAGCCCCAGCTCTCCCTTAGCTACATGTAATAGTTTAGTGATGTGCTCGCAAATACCTTCTCATGAAGGCTTAGAATCGCGCCGCAACCCCCTTTACTTGAATAGTAAGTATCCCAGGCCCTCTCTCTCTCTCTTGTGTGCCAATTTATATGTCTTTGAGCTCTCTGGTGACTAATATCTCGAAATCTAACGTTATCGAAGTGATACCCACGGCAGGTTGGCGTAGCAGAAATAGATTCCCCACAGCGAATCGTCAGTTCTGCCTATGATCATGGTAAATATGTTTGTCGGCATAGTAGAAAAGGCTAAAAAAAGAGTTAGTTGTCGACATACGGAGATGATGTGCTAAGGCAAAGGCGATTTGTCCTTTCTCCTTCCAAACAGGTTGACCTATAAATATATGAACGCACGGGTGATGACACTTGGCCTAAAAAAGCGAGGAATTCAATTAAATGTACCCCACGATAAAGAAACATCTCTCTTATGAATTTCATCATGGCAAAATTATGCCACTTTGATTGCATTTCTCGAGCCAGGCAGAGGACTAGAAAAGAGAGAAAACATAGATATGTTTGACGGTGAAATTTGGCAAATACACCTACAGTTAATTTTGACTCGATAGGTTGTGGTTATCTATAACCTATAAATATTTGCTCATTTTTATGTTCCATTCTCATACAATTAATTATCTACATTTAATATTTCTTTAAATCCACAAAAACATTTTTTATGCGATCAAGGAATACTTGGCCATTTGTGATAAATCTTCAGCCCCAAGTTGGCACCCGTAAGTTTAGGTTATGAACTTATCAAAACCTTGAAAAGAGACCAGAAATAGCAGTCATAATATAATTGTCGGTGTTCATGATTCTCACCCTGCCTCGGTGCGGCTAATTTGAACGTAGTCGCGGCTTGTTATTCCAGAAATTCCCAAAATAGCAGGAATTCGATCGATGGACGTTTCATCAGCAGGATAGCGCACACTAAGTTAAGGCTTGTGCTACAAACTGTCCTGCAGTCGTAATTACATGTGGCAGATTAAGGGACGCATGCTTTTGATTGACTTACGTAAGTCAGCGCGGGAAGTGTGTCATAAATTATAGTCCTCGTCCTTGACTCGGAATTGATGGGTCGTGACGAAGGGACGTGAGAGTTTGTCTGTGGATATTCTGACTACTTTTTCGCGCACTAGTGGGTAAGGCAACAAAGTGAGCTTGGGCTGATTTTTACTCTTCGAAATATCTCATGCATGGTACAGTTTATTTCGGGAGATCAAAAGATAATTTGGTGAACTGGCGTCCCCTCGGCTGTCTCCCATTCGAAACGTGATTCTGCATTCTTAGCGGAGAAGGGGGAAATAGCATGATGATGAACATGTAGAGGGTCTTGCTGAAAGATCATGGCAATAGTGTGATAGTGACCAGTTCAAGTAACCATCCAGACATCACGACTCTCAAGTTAGCGGGCGGCAGTTTGTCGTGATGAGTGCCAAGCACTGAGTGTACTATCAGTACCATCAGAAACGAACCGATAATAACAAACTCACTCACTCTGTACTACGTCGATCTCCAGAGCGGGCGCGTTTCCTAAGCTATTGCGGCACCGGATCCTTTGATCCAACTCCGACTAATGAATGCGAGCGCCGAGATTTCCATCTGTTCCGACCGATGAATTCCATTTTCCCGGTCACGGCCTTTCGGCTGGTAATTAGATAGATGCAGATGAGATGCGATGAGATGAGATGAGACAGAGCAAAGGACACAGAACGTTGTGAGAACAGCATACTTACAGGGCCGTCTGCTCGGACAGGATAAAGGTTGGTTGGTTACCTTCTCATGGTCGTATTTGCTTCACTAGTGCCTGCCGACCTAATCCGAGCCATGTGCGCTGACTAATAAATAAACTTTGGGCGGCCCGTGTCTGTGCGCCGGAACAACGTTTATTTTCAAACAGATGGAGTTTTTAATGCAAATTTATTCCGCCTTCCACTACTGACGCCCGCTCAAAGCTTGTGCAGGCGCCCACGTATGCAGTCTGGCCGGTAACTTTAGACAGAGTTAAGAGAAGAGTGCAAAAGAAAATTATCCAAACTTCTCCACTCAGCGTTTCGTCATAGAATTATATCTATCTATCTCTCTTCGGGAAGATCTGCCCAAGTTGGTCGGCCTGCATTCATCTGGAACGTGACAAAAAATTACCCAGGACACCCCTAAGGTCGATGTTTGGTTATACATAAATCAGATGAGGATCCAATTTTACTTTCCCAAGTTCTATCAATGTTTGTCTACATATTTGAAACTGTTATATAATTATACAGTTTATTTAGTTGCATCGAGAATGCCAGAAATCAGTTCGGCCAGTCCTTCTGTTTGCCCCATCTGAGCCTCAATTCTGGCTAATTACGTCTTATCATGTGAGACATTGTCACTAGTCAGTGGAAATCTGATCACCTTATTCAACAACCAAAAATATCTGTCGATGATCTGTTCAAAGCGGTCACAAATAAGTTTAACTATTGCATAAACTTCTTTATCTTTCCAACGTTCATACTTCAAATAATACACGTGAGTGTCAGCACGATCCCTTATTTATCCGAGCTCTGGCATACAAGTCGATACCGACTCTACATTTTAGAGAGCAGGATTTTCACAATCTCCATGCAGAAGATGATAGAAACTTTGTCATTAAACTTTACCCAACTTTTTGTCATATGTGCATATCTTTCTTTCAGTTGTTTGGCGAGACTGGGAAGATGCCAGCAAGGAAGGAGGTAATGGATGTGCATCTACATGTGTTAGTTAACATTAGAAGAACAATATATAATCTTGGATATTTTCATCCCCTAGACCACATAATATTTTTGTTATTGATGAATCTTAACCATAGAAGTTGTGCGTGAGCGCGGGCTCGAGCGCTGATGTATCGTAGAATAATTATCACTGAGGCAAGAGTAGATTCGGGTCAGAACGCAACTATCGTGATTGCTATGTTAAGGGTAAATGGCCTCTATGGGTTTTACTCAAAATTCCTTCGAACAGATAGATTATTTTATGACTGAGGGAAAGCCATAGCCACATTCGAATCCTAACTTTAATCAAACTTTTCTACCCTCCCACCCTTTCTTTCCATTTCTTTTTTCGCATATTTCACTTCCAATATCAAACTGAGGTAGATTCCGATGCACACTTTTCCCTATGAAACTGCCTTTGTAGCAGAGAACCGTTACAAGACCCATGTGTTCGAACCTTTTGGCGGACATCAAATATAATATCAATCAATCGATTGTATGATTGATTGAATTTTGGCTTTTATGATATCTAGCTCGGTGTGGATATGATTTACTGCCAATAGTCAAGGAAATCAATCCCGTTGGATAAAACTGCTTGGTCATCTACCCCTACCATAAACATTTAAATAACAGCGCTCTGATCAATTGTGTGAGATTTACAGTATATCTCTGAATGCTTTTTTTTTCTCTTTATTATAGATTTCATAGCCCATAGGGATTTCGTTAACATATCTCAACTACCAAACTGATAATTTGTCGCCCATGACACGGTGCTATCTTTTTAGGCTACTTCTTGTCTTTGTAAATTGAAGGTCCTCATAATATCGACGAGAGCGGCATGACCTAATCACTTCGATATGAATCGTCCAGTGTCATAGCCTCTAAAGTATGTTGAAATCAATTGTTTGGCGTGCTCATCAGCTAGAATTAAGAGCCAGATGCATGTGGCCGAAAAGAAAATGACCATTGTATTATTTCTTTGGTACAGGTGGAGACCCGATAAAACTCCCTCTGAAATGCCTATCAGTAGATTATGTTTGGTTTACATGCGGCGTAAGACTGCATGCGAACGTAAATCTTTGCTGCAATATAATCCTGTACAGTGCCGTACTTTATAATCAATATGTTAATTCAGTCTAAAACGATGTAATAGATTAATAAAATTGATCATCTTTTTCTTAACTTAGGTTCTTTGCCCGAACATTGCTTCCGAGTTGTCAACTCGGTGCAATAATGCGTTACTGGATCAGCATCAGTAGATTTGTAACTGCCACAGTGATGAGGTACATGCACATGAAGTGGAAGTTGATGTGGATGTGAGGTGCCGGTGATGTTCTCGTAACTAATGAAGAGAAAAAGTTAATCATCAATTTTGCCGGACGAGTTTCCCAAATACCTGTATTCTAAATTATCCAGTATTTTAAGGGGAAGAATAGTTTCTTTTTTAGTCAACGGGATCCAAAAATTATTCCTCCCTCCGCTTATAAATAACCAAAAATAGTATGAAATTTTGACAGTTGGCAGCTGATCAGATACAGGGTTAATCCTAAGACGTACATAATTCTTGTATATTATATCATCGCTATATTGGAAGTCACCTTACAGAATTTATTTTATCTGGGGTAGAACATGAGGCCACAGCTTAAGGTTTAGTTAGCCCGTCTCTAGCGAACGTTTGACCCGTCCCTTGGACCTTGCTCCTTGCTCACTGTCGCTTTGCGGCAATCCAGATTAGAATTTGGTGTGGTAAATATAGCCAGCCATTAGCTACATGCATGATATGTATATAATTATCTTAATTCTTCTTAATATGTAAGTTATGTAGATACTCTCTTGTTTCAATCAGTAATGGAGAGAACATGACTGCAGAGACACATGAATTAAATTCATATCCCAGACGTTGGGAAACGTTTACATTCTTTCTTCCAACTTACCAACTTATCACTGATATTTTCGGGTACTTTTTTGCTGACGGAACACAAAATAATAATATTTGGATAAAAGCACACCCTTATTTATTGGCCTCGTGACCTGGAGGAGTTTTCTCTAATCTATTTTTATGACGTCATAAATTGACTAGCTTGAAAGCTTTTCATATTTGACACGAAGATTGATTGTTGTGTGCTCTTTTTACCTATTTTTGTTCCATCACCAACCTGAATTTCCAGATTTGAAACAATACGTACATCTGATTCCCATATTATGCCGGGATACGAAAAATAAGGATAACGTCCCCGTTCCTCTAACGATTCCTTTCACTGTTAGGTTAGATCTTGGTGAGTTAAGCCATGCCGACGAACACTGTTAAGATATTGCAAAATCAACGCTGAGGGTTTTACTGTTGAAATTACATGCAGCTTCTATTGATCGTGTTGCATCAATTAGGTTATGCTCCGCAACATCAGTTTTCGCAAAAATCGAAGTATGATCATCACATAATACGAACGATAGCACAAAAGGCTCAGCCCATCAAAAAAGACTAAACAAGTCGTGAGGTAGATACGCTCGGAGAATGGATGTACAAAGACGAAGATAAATTTCAAACTTAAAACAATCCGATGAATTCGGTCAAGTCACATGCCGATGTATTATCATTGAGATCCAATGAGGATCATAAAAACAGGATCAGGGGTAGAGATTTAAATAGTTGGTTAGCCTACAGCCATTCATAATTCGCTGACCTCGGTTCCAGCGGGAAGGGTCAACGACTTCTCAGCCTGCACAACATGCGGTATGTAGTGTTAGGTTGTGCGTGGAATGAATGAATTTGTTCCCGCTCACGAGGCAAAAACCGTCTGGCTGGATTCCGATAGCAAAATCTCACCTTGCACAACGCCTGTGAGCAGTTACAGTTACGGTCTGCACACAGCAGCAGACTCCCGCATTCGATACAGTTAGTGGTTGGATGGGACTCGTCAAAGGTAAATAATTAGAGAAAAAAAGTTGGGGAAAAATAACGCCACGACATGAATTTCGGGTCGCAAGGATGCAAGGATGAAAAATGAGGAAGTTTTTGCACATTTTGAGACCCTGAGTTACAGGGGTCCGAGCCCTGGGATCTGATCCAAGAAGGACCCGCCGCTATAATGTTCCCAATTTAGTAAGAGGCGAGCTAAAGGCCAGGCAGGGTCCGGGCCAGGATTAGTAAGGGTAAGGGTAAGGGTAACGGGGTAGGTAATCAGGGGCCAGGATTATGAATCATCGCAGATCTTATTTGCATTTTGCCTACTACTTATTTATTATTTGAGGGCACCGAAAAGACGAAAGCTGGTGAATACTTTATCAAAAGATTTGTCGGATGGACTAGGCCTAAAAAAGAGAGTTAAATCTGGACAGAATGACAATTGATTCGAGCTTATTTTTCAGGGAAGACAAAGATCAGAGTTCAGTGGTCTGCTATTGTACTTCTGAAACTTCAATTTTTATCTCATACAAATTGAAAAAGTGAGGCCATTGGAGTCTTTTTTCATTTTTTGGATCAGAAACGAAAATACGCTCGTAGCACAGAAAACATTGTAGGCCCAGAAAATTGTATCTTACAGCAACCCATGATAAGTTGATTTTTTCCTGAAAACCTTGCTTCCATTGCCTTTATACTGGAGTAAAACAAGCATGTTACCAGGGCTGCGCCTATCCGTTTGTACAACGTACGGGTTGCTGGTGATGGTCCACGACGCGATGCGCATACTCATTATTTATGGCAGTTCTCAGGCGTGACAAAACTAAAGAGATGAGGGTTGCGGGTTGATCGAAGGAAAGGTTGGCTAGAAAGAAGCATATGTGATGTGGGGTGGATGTGGGGAAGGCTGTGTGTTTGAGAAAAGCACTCTTATTTTTCCCTTCACCTTCTCACATCTCCGTTATCTCCGGCGCCAAGTCACTATCTGATTGGACTTGGAACGAGCACTCGATGACCCCCGCCGCGTATTTCCCTGCAAAATGATCAGCAGAAAGCGTCGATCAGACCCTCACAAAAACTCGGGAGCCAGTTAAAACAGCGCTCGGCTTCTATAACTGCTCGATAATCTATCTTGCCCTGGACGGAATACAAATCGTCGAATCTGGATCAGATGGCGCTACAATTACGGAAAACGGGAAATAGCGAGGAGTGAAGCCACGAGGGTAATATTGATCCAAAAACCAGACGATCGAAAAATGGCAAGCACGCGGTCACAGGATGAGCTCTAAGAAGATGAAGTTGATGAATGATATGGTAGATGACAAAGGCTTTGTGACCATCTGACGATCTCACAACATCTCATCGTATCATCAGAATCGAATGAACACGATGGCTGAAAATCATCTTGGGGTCTCTGTTTGTTCCTTTCTCACGCCTTGTTCAGGAGGAAAGGGAAAGGAAATGAGAAAAGGGCATCACAAATTCCCACTAGTTGTATATAGTGGCATTGATGGGAATACTTGAAGTAACAGTTGCAGATGTAGGGAGGGCCATGTACATGTGCATCAAATAGGGCAAGATGGAGGGAGATTAAAGATGTTAGAATCAGGTACATGTAGTAAGCAACAGTGGTTTGCCAGGATCCCTGCCAGCCAGGGCAGGCGATAGGTTCAAATAATATGTAAAATATGTAAACACTGTGTACAACATGGAAGAGTTGGTTATCTCTTTAATGCTCATTCAATCGGCGTTTCCGAGCGGATAAATAGAAACAACGGCTGTATCACATTGCAATCGGTAGGTCGGTGGTCCAAACAGATGATTAATATTGATGATATGATGTGAATAAAGATACTAAGTGTAATATTAATAATAAATACTATCAATTATTGATCATAATACGAATGATAACTACATGTATGATACCAATCATCATCATCATAACAAAGATCAATTATTATTATTCTTGTCATACCAGTAAGTCAGTCATTCAATTCAAGACTGAGCCGGTGAAAAGTGTCCGTAATTTCTTGGGCAGAAAAAAACGACCCGTAGTCGGGATTTTTACGAGTGATGTTTTTTTTATCGAGTTTCAATCCATGTCCCTCCCATGAGTACTGTAGCGAGGAAAGGAGATCATCGATCATCGACCCATCAGAGCTGCGGCTCTTTTTCGATGACTAATTTTCCACATATCTGGCCCGCACTATTTTAGGGACGCAGGTGTGGTAATTATCCTAATTATCCTTTTATCCTGCGCCGAAGCCCCGGTCAATGACCGATGAAGCGACCCCAGTGCATCTGCATCGCTAATCTCAAGCGTAGCCCGGATCCTTGCGCCCTGGCCGTCGCCTGCCCCTTTCCCTCCAACAGCAGTGGGTCGAGGGAGGGACAACGTGTCCGCGGCGGTCGTTAGCAACCAGCGTCCTAGGCGCCCAGGCGAGACCCTAGTACCCTGGTCCTGGCCCTCTGGACCGTTCGTTCGCCCGGCCTGCACGCGAACGCCGGACCTCGTGCAGCCCCGTCGGCGTCGCAAAACTGACACAGAATTGACGTAACTGCATCCCTTCCTCCCTTTTCCATCCCAAGCTCGTCTGGCCGGTCCCCTGTCCTTGTCCATCGACGCCCTCTAGGACCGGGCTTGGAGTGGGAAGAGACATCACACACATCCTCACGCCTACAAACTCTCTCTCACACACGCGCGCACACTATCCCCCGGATCTCGCTCGCTAGGTTGCATCTGATGAACTTGTCGTAGCTGCATCTGATCATGGCTTTCATATACACACACGCCTTCACACCTTTTCTCCTTAGGATCAACTTCTACGTCTATATACTCCGTCCGTCACTACCTTGTGTTCATCTTCGATTCTTCTCTCGTTAATCTTTACTGGCTCTGGGTTACGGTAACGCGACGTTCTCTCAATCACTCACTTCTCTCCACAGTCTTATAACATTTTCAATCAAAATCACTTTACAATATATTTACGATAACTCCTGTTTCGATCCCTCCTCAAAATATTCGGTTTGCTTCTTAACTTTCCTATATAACGGACGATACCTCAACTTGCTTGTCAAGCAGACTACTACTTGTGCTTCCTCTCTATTATTCTGGTAATTTCCCCAAGCTACTCCAAAGTGTAGTTTTCGTCTTCTAAACGTGATTCAGGACAGGCACATATAAGCCAGCAATCCTTGATTTCGTCTCAAGAGCATCGCTGTTTTTCTTCAGTAGTCGTGTTATTTTTTTACCTTTGATTTTAAATTCTCCTAAATAGCACGTTATAAATAATACCATAATGACTTCTCACCGACGAGGACCATGGACTCAAAATGAAGATGCCTACCTCTGCCGCCTTGTCCATACACAAGGAGCGTTAAATTGGGTGCGGATTGCTCAGCTAATAGGCTCGCGGTCACCTAAACAATGTCGTGAAAGATATCATCAAAATTTAAAGCCTTCTCTCAACCACGATCCGATTACTCCTGAGGAAGGGCAACAGATTGAACGAATGGTGGCAGAGATGGGCAAACGGTGGGCTGAAATTGCCCGGAGGCTTCATGGCAGAAGTGATAATGCTGTGAAAAATTGGTGGAACGGCAGTATGAATAGACGTCGAAG
Source organism: Podosphaera leucotricha (assembly GCA_013170925.1). Lineage (NCBI taxonomy): Eukaryota > Fungi > Ascomycota > Leotiomycetes > Helotiales > Erysiphaceae > Podosphaera > Podosphaera leucotricha. Next base: position 11,035 of record JAATOF010007997.1, read on the forward strand.
ACTCGTACTCCGCAGGAAAACTTCCACACCTCGGTCTGCTTCCTGTCATAGCTTTGAGGACGACCGAGAATATCCATCTACGCCAAACGCCGGAATTCACAAACATAACGAAAGTGGCAGTAATAGCATGATTCCGAGCATACGACATTCTCTGGATAGGTCCATTGATTCTCCTACTGCTTCCGAAACTTCACGAGCCGAATCTGTGGATAGTGCCCCCTCGCTTATTTCCGACGTGGGTTCAGCCGTTTCTTTTTCGCCACATTTCGGGAGCTCCCCTAGTTTAGAGCTTCCTCCCCTTCACTTTCCATCATGTGAATCACGCCTACTTGGTCTTCCAGCCATTTCTCGACGCCCAATGCCCTATTCACCTGAGCGTGAGGCGCAGGCTTATACTTACACCCCGCCTCATTTAACAAACAATGCAAATCCCAACTTGTTGAATATAAGTTCACCCATGTATCAACATCATAGACAGCAATTTAGCCCAGGGGTCATCCTCCCATCACCTCGATCAAAAGGACCCCAAACACAAATATTTTCAGATCAATCAGTACAGCTGCCTCCACTACGACTTGAGAATTCATGTCAAAATTCAGGTCAATTTCCCCAGCGAGATGCGAGGATGCATCTCTCTTCGTTGTTGGGTTAGATTAATATTATTGGGTGGATTAGGGAAGACCCCACTGGATGTGGTGGCTGGCGTTTCTTTGTGACTTCAAGCCCCAAGAGGGTGTAACAATTTGGGATGGGATTTAGAATTAATGATTGATGTTTTCATGTTATCGTTATGATTTTGGACATTTGTCCTAATTTGACGTGTAAGTTTATGTAGCTTCTTCTGTTAGAAATATGAGAGCCAATTTTGGACTATACTTTTGGGGCATCTCCTCGACGTAGTCCCGATCCACATGCTGGAGTATTGATGTGCTGGGTTGTAGTTATTGACTGAAACAAACCTGGGTCATGTCTTATTCTGAGCCTGGCTTGGATTTGAGACGAAGTTATAAGTGGGTTCAATCGTTTAGGTACGTGTAGCTGTAAGGAGGACAATGTAATGGCGAATATTCGTGCCTTCGATATCAGTTTTTCGCTTAATTGTTTGCTACCGGGCCACAGCGCTTTTCACGGTATGTAAGTCACCGAATATCGGGAGCGATGGATGAGAAATGGTCCGCTCTAACCAGAAACAGGGAATAATTATTGTGAAAGAAGTGCTGGCAGGCTTGAGCAGAAGGTGAATATCTAGCCAAATAATCACGTTAGCAGAGAGTGGGTGTCAGAGCGATCTGTAAAACTCGGGAGGATAACGGGCATATGATCGCTGGCCTTTTGGTGACACAGGACGTGTCGAATCGTATTGCGCGGTGATCATACTCTACGCTCTGTGTGCATGAAGCCTTAGGTTTGCACGATTGCCAACGGAGATGGTTTAATTCGTGGCCAATGGCTATTATGAGCGGATGAACCTAGTGGTCGTTCAGTATGCAATGTGGCGTCGTGTCGGAGGCCAATAGATCGGGTTTCATAGAGGAAGTTTACAACAGGATGAGTTGGCCTGGTAACGGTGTGGTTGCTATGTAGTTGGTTGCCCTTTGACGAGAATGGGCTAGTCTCGGAATGTGGAGATTCAGGGCGAATGGTACAATACTTCCCGTAGAGCTATAACCTAGCTATCTTTCACCGAGGTATTCTTAGTATGAATCCTTCGAAACTTCGGCATCTTCCCGATGTATTATTGCTTCCTATTTACCATACATCCTAAATCATCCGTCCCATCAGTCGTACTACGATTCTTATGAGTAGCTTTAAATTCACGCTACAGGACGAGATTTTATTCCATCAACAAATTAAATGATAAAGTCATGATACTCCAGGTCCTCTTGGGTTGAAAAAGACCCGCGGTCGATGAGTCACCATTTAGAATTGCTTTGTGCCGCTGGACTATTAGTTTTGGTTTTTTTAAGGGACTCGCTTCGGTAAGCGAGGCTTGGCGCTGGAGAACTTATAGGGAGGACCTCAGAAGTCAGAAGTTCTCCA
>JAATOF010008004.1:0-22510 GCA_013170925.1 Podosphaera leucotricha
GGGAGCAGTTGCAGGATTGGCCTGGGGGGTTGAAGGCCGTGTTGTGTAAAATGCGCCGCCTACAGGTGTTGCTGATTCAGGCTTCTTTGGTGATGATGCTGATTCAGGCTTCTCCGGTGCTGCACTTGAATTTGATGAAGAGTTTGACTCAGGCTTTTCTGGGGAGAGGCTTGATTCGGGCTTCTTTGCGGAAGAGCTAGAGTCGGATGTGGTATTTGAGTCTGGCTTATCTGAGGAAGAGCTTGACTTCTTAGATTGACCACATGAGCCGACTGGACCTGCAAGTGCTTTGGTCGAGAGAACTTCAACACTCTCTCCTGGATCCTCAAACTTCAAATCCGTGCTATCCTTTGTCGTGCAACCGTTTCCGATATTAGCGACAAACATATCTGGTAGGGCGTCAAAGGCAGCCGTGTCTCGCTTGATCATTTGGGTTTCGTTAGCTGAAGATGCTTGTTCGGATCCGGAACCGCCAGTAAGTTTAATAGGAGCACAGTTCATGTACATTTCACGGTTTCCAATCTTGTTGAACCATGTCCATGCAAGTACTGCGTCTCCGGCTGGTAAGTTTTCAGGAACTTTGAATGCATATTTGTCTGGATCTTCGGCTGTCGCAGAGGTGCCAATGTTACCCTCAGCGTTTCTCGCAGGACATCCGCCCACAATGGAGTGAATCACTTTGAACTTGCTGTTTGCTGTTGGGGCCTTATCGTAGGTGATAGATACTTGACAAGATCCGCCACCATGGGTGGCTCCTCCTGTAAAAGCAAGTTCTTGTCTTGAGCCAAGAGGCATTATGTTGCTAGCGCCCTCGGTATCATAACCGAATTTGCAAGGGAAATCAGATCCATCAGGCTTAAGAGGACCGTTATCTCCGGCAAATTTCGATGCCGAGAATGGAGTAGGAGTACGCATAATCATGTGCGAATTTCCAAGAGAAGAAAGGACGAGAAGAATACATGCTGTCGAAGAATACATTTTGGTAGACCGAATGAACAATAGTCTTGTTGAATGAAGGTAGCGAAATCTAGTTGAGGAAAATCAGTAAGTCACATCTACAATAAGATACATGATGATGTCGGTGATATGAACAATCAGTAATTTAAGCGTAATTAATAAAAACGGATTGAACGGAGCGTAGACTCAGGAAGGAGGATTAGGGAATTGAGTAGTAAAATTGATGTCATACCTGGGAGTAATTGATCTTCTGCTGATACAAATTTGAATTGTATCAAATTTTAAAGAATGGCTGAACTTTGATGTCTGCCACGGGCAGTAGAAGTCTGTTGAAAGGAATGAATGAAGGAATCAGGGCTAGCCTTTGAGAATATGTATCAAGGACTCAGAAAGAAGACGAGAAGAGATAGCAGATCAACTGTTGATATGAATTGATTGAATTGATGTGAATGAGATGGATTTAGGTGGGGGGGAAATGAGTTCGTCTTATAAAACAATTGACGATGTGGAGCCAGCCCTTTCCCCCTCCCCAATTGGGATAAAAATTCCCCTGCGTCATCCGTAGCTCCAGGGTAGGAGTGCAGGTTATTTTTTAGTAAGCTATTCCTGACCTGACATCCGTCCTAGTTCAGTTCAGACGGTACGATACTCAATGGCATCGTAGGAAGAAAAGCTGGTGGGTATGCTTTGAATCTCCATAATTCCCGCGCATAAATCCCTCCCATATACAGTAACATTTAAGAAAAGATAAACTTTTAAAGTTTGATCGACCATTGAACTACCATTGAGAGTCAAGGGGGTCGCATCTATCTTTTGCACGACGATTATCATTGGCATCATGAGCTTCTTTACACTCAGATCGCATAATTTGAATTCAAATTTTGGGTTAAAAAAAATCGGATACAGCAAGTGGAAAGATGAATTCTCTCTCCCACGCTCAAGTATAAAAAACCAGATTTGATTGGCTCACAATAATTGAATATTGCAAGTTTCAAAATATCGAGTCAAGACGAATGAATTCATTCAGGGGAGCAGCGGCTTTCGCTTCGTCGCCTTTTTCCGCTTTTTTTACCTCTCCCCTGTCCACGCTCTTCCCTCCCCTTCCCCCTAAATCCCAAATGCTGTCATAAGATGACTAAGCACAATTAACATCATCCCCATCATCACCAAAACCAGAAGAAGAGATGAAAGGAATACCTTGCTTCTATACCATCATTATTTCTTCTTCTACCATGATGTATTACGATGTGTTATGGGCTGGGCTTTCTTCAATTCTGTTCCTATCCACATGTACATTATCAACTTCTGCTAAAATCAATTCTGCAAATGCTACATACAAATTTCTCCCCTGTTGCCTAGCATCCAACTTGATGCGTCTAATTAAAACTGCTTGTCCTAGCGTTGTTTGCCAGTTGAATTTCGGCAAGTTATATGTTATGGAGTACTTAATTTTCGAGCGGAAAACGATTGATAACATTTCCTTGAAACTAAAATTGAACGGCGCTTCGTTGTCTAGAACCTACTCATTAGCAACTCGGCGTTGAGTAAAAAATACTTTGCGTCCGCAAAACAAGCTTCTTTAGCAAAGTATAAAGTTTGTCCCTATAGCTTGCTTACATTGTGGATCTCGACAGTTTCGTACCTCTCCGATCCAGCTAGACGCTTGGCCCCGGAAACGCGATCTTGGTCTTGTCCTAACAACTAAGCCACAAATGTGCCCGTCCAATACAATAAACGGGCCATAATCTGGTACATGTACTACCTTTTAAAAGTTTATCGCCAATCGGAGTAAGTCTTGTAGACAACAGCTGGCGATTTAAAAGTAGAAATATACAATACTTACTCCGATTGGGGGTAAACCTGAAAAGAGATGACTAAACAACCCTTGGAATTATTTGTGGGATTCATTCGAGAAAGGCGTGTCAAAGGTCATTTTACCATCATGTTACTATCGCTTGTTAATAACAAGTTATTACAGGGTCATCTCATAATTCATTAATTGAAAGGTGGATGATTCGAATCAATTTGTTGTCTTTCAAAAATAAAGCTTCATATTTAAAGTGCAAAACTTATCATTCAGCCAGCCATCCAGTCAGTTTATCAGCCAGTAAGTGAGTGAGTAACACACAATTCTAGCGCTCAGGATCACTATACATTCACGACTTGAATGATGTTGGGTGAAGAAAAAATATTTTATTGTGGCGCCTCTCGGGAAGTAATAAAATTGAATCGCTACCAACGTTTAATCATCGACTAAAACTGAGCGATTTTGGGAGATTGAACGGGCTAAAGATTGGGTATGAAGGATTTATCTCATATGAGTGATCCACATTATACGTCGATAAAAATATTCTCAAATGATTCTTTGCATGACTTCTTCTCTCTCTCTCTCTCTCGCTTCGTACCTTGAAATGACCAGGTATGGAGGGCCTCTTCAACGGCTGTGGCGGCAAGCTGGGAAGAAAGATGGGATGATTGGTGAGATACGGAGATAGGTTCACGTCGATCGAAACATTAATGAAACTTGACAAATGAAGTCACCGATGAGTGAGCACAGGGATATAGTTTACGCAGAAAGGGATCCCTTGAAGAAAACTCCGTCATCTATTTAAATATACTTAGCGCCAATGTGTTTTTATCAATGAAATAAAATAGCATGAATCTGCGTTCGTGTTGTTACACCACATACAAGCGACGAGGGGCCATAGACTTTCAAGAATGTTGTTGTTGATTCGATGTGTCTATTCTGCAGGGCAGAGTACAGGTGCTGCGGATGCATGCCCGTGCCACAACTGAAAGACTATTCGATAGGGCAACCAATCAATAAATTTCCCTACCGCAGCTGAAACGGAGTAGCGCAAAGTTTATTATTCGGGGGTCAATTTTGATTAATAATACGATCTAAAAAAACACCAGACCATAATTATTTTTATAAATAACAAGCTCCCATCCTATTGATAACTACTTGGACATATGGTGAGCTAATTAGCCGCCAAGCAGAATAGTATGTTCGGGTCTTGCTGACATTTCGCAATCAACGTGAGATTATGACTAGACGGGCAATAAAGCTCGGAAGTTCTGCGCTGTATCATAATTAGAGATGAATTCGTCGTCGAAATGGTCTTTTACTGATTGGTGATGGATTGATTGACTCTATTTATATATCCAACCAGCCAAGTGCTAAGCCTGGACTACAATTTGTACTGATGAGACAATGGATACCAAACTTTGGCAGAGTCTTTGATTTTCTAGGTCTCTAACTGCATACATATGTAAAGTAAGCGTATAGGTAGATACTGGAGAGAGATCCTTTTGCTTCCTCTTCATTCCATCCGTACGCGTGTGATCACATGACTTTACGCATACTTAGCTCATGTTTTATAGTTTTCATTGTTAAACTATGACTGTGCACTGGATACAGGGCCAAGTGTTCCCCAGGAGAACAGAAAATGCATCAATCATCACCGAGATCTCAAACCATTTTCGGGGCTTAAGCAAGTGGCTGGCTCTTGAATAGTTCTTGTTTACGATTCGTGATTTGTTGATACGTAGATGCAAGCAAGACTAGGATTAGCGTCGTCACTGACTTCATTACAACGTTTGCATATATAATGAATATGAAGATGAATTGTGCTTGAGACATATTTTGTGACCTGAGTGATGGATGATTAGCATCAGGGCTACATATTGAGTTCCACTGAGATCAGAAGAAGTCTTGTCACTCTCTGCACCAGATATAGAGGACATTGGTAAGGTTAGATGTAGAAGGTAAGTAAGTTCTGTTCATACCCATAGTTTGAAATATGAAGAGATCGTGTACCGAATTTACCTCCCTGCACATGTTACTTATCCTTAACCACCACCCCTGTAGAGACCGTGCATAAAACATTATCTTATCCTTGGAGCCATGGCAAGTAACGACAGTAATGTCTGATCATCACAATACCATCCACTCGGTCCCACGGGATTTCATCCATGTGCCCCACAACACCAACCCTCCCACCCTGTTGCCCGGCTCCCGGTCTGTGCTAAGTCGACTCGGCTATGTGGCACCTGGAAAACGCCCCGTTTCATGTTTCCGTTTCGCGATGATAAAACTTATTTCATTGATTCACTGTTTATGACTTTTCATGTATGTAAATGTTGGCCGATGATTGAAGAAAGTCTTGTACGGTCTGCTGACAAAAGAGACGCCAATTTTTGCCAATATTAGATTAAATACATATTCGAGAGAGAATTAAAATAACGATCCCGACGTTTTCACAAGCGTTCTGAAGTCTAGAAGGCGATGGCTTCTGTATTTAGCTAGTCGTTGTATGCGGCCCTCCACGTTCATACTAATTAGCGAGCGGCGTGAAAAGAAGATGATGAGGCTGAGCCTTACCAATATAACTTCATCTTAAATTAAGGTCTAAATGATTACCTCGAGCAGACATCCAAATTCAAGGTAATAATATGTTTTATTTTACGCATCCTCGGGATTAATATCAAAGATATGGAGCTCGTATGGAAACCATTAAATTACATGCCGTTTGTACAGCGCGAAGAAAGGAGGAAATAGAGGATCATCGTGGCGCAGTTAATAGGCCCCATTTCGATTGATCCTACACTATTCTGGATAACCGACTTAACGTGCACGTAAATAAATGCTACGTGTTTATTGAATCAAGGCAAATATCGTTTAGCTTCGATAGCTTAGTGTTGACGAGACATCTTGTGTCTCTTCTCTTTAGCTTTGCCAACGTTGCCCAGTCGCGAGAGCAACATAGGATGTCAAAAGCAGCATCTGTTTCGTAACCAAGGTAACCTACCGACTTGCTCAGTTCTGGCTTAAGCTACACGACGAAAGCAAGACAAGCATCGCCTCATTTTATATTCGAATATGAGCCGTCTTACACTATACATGTACACCGATATTAGATCATCTCTCAAGAACATCTGACTAAGCTACGAGTCGTCCGACTTCCATTAACGGAATCTAGCTACAATGATACTGTATGTAGTTATTTACCATATCAAGGAACCCAACCCGCACGGGACATTGGATGCTCTCTCAAATTAAGCTGGATGAATGGTTGCTTTTTTTCTCTCTCGGATAACAAAATGCTACGATAGGCAAGTTACCGTAGGAGAATTACTTGAATTCCAATTCTGAGCAATCTCAAATCTTAATTATGTGGCACTTATCGGCATTTCCTGAGGTTGAAATCAGAATGAAAACGATCAATCATGACTCTGCCTCTCAAGGGTCACTCATCTACATGTATATCATACAAGGCACACTGTTACCACGGATCATAGCCACCTTTTACTCCACCTTCACCAGGAAATTTTAACTATTTACGGTAAGACGCCGGGATATCGATCACTTCTGTAGAGAATCGCTTTCACTTTAGATCCACATAACATCAATAAAAACGCTTCACCATGAACAATCATAAACACCAGCTCATCGCCGATTTGACTTCCAGTAGTAACATAAAACCAGCGTGCTGCTCCTATTGCGTACAACCTTTCTCAACCAGCCGTCCCTAACCGTATCAATAGGACGAATTCTCGCAAATTTCACAATTCCTGCCAAAGATTATCGACAGAATCTATGAAGTGAAATTTTGGTGTCCCAGAAGAAACGAAATCCTTTGGGAGCTGGTCATTCGGAAAATTTTATCAAAATAAAGGTATAATAAAGATGGTCATTGGCATGAAAATCAAAGCTGTATGCGCAAACGTAGCGACTCCAGACCCAAATAAGTCGCTTCCTACAGCCATTTAAAAAGAAAATAAAGAAATACCACTTCCGCAGCAAAGAGATTTACAGTCTGTTCGAAACAGGAGTTGCCCTTGGTATCTGCAGTAATTCTAGGGTCATCGCAGATGTTCGATAAAAGAGAACCAATATGACAACAAGCCCAGAATCGCGTGACTGGATTTCGATTACTGAGACAATCTTCGCTGTGCGGTAATCTTCGAGGGTAAAATCCTCTAAATAACCTGGTTTATGTCGAATAACGTACATGTATCTGACTGGCTCTACACTACTTCAGAATGGATGGGCATCCAATTTTATTGGTGTTGAATAATTAAAGCCGATATTTACGGCCCGCATGTTGATATGCGATGTTTACATTAGTCATGTCTCAATTGACTCTTTATGGCGTTGTAAAACGAGAAATATTTGTCTATTCTTTTTTTATTCTTTTTTTCTTCCATATGCGACTCACATACTACAGCTTTTGAATCTGACCATATTCCTGACTATCAAGTTTAGGTAATTACCCAAAATCGAACAACGAGCCCTCTGCTCTAAATGATGACGCTCCAGTAAAAATATGCGATTTATGAGCTAAATAATAAAGCTAAGGAAGATGGTTTAAATGAGAGAATAATAAGGACAGGCTTGAAAGCATTTGGTATAGTGCCATACAATCCAAAAGCTTCCTTTTAATATAGCCCTCACAGATGTTGATCATAGAGAAGGATCAACACATCCCTCCTTCTCATGAGACAACGCCAATATTCCTACAAAAAATCATTATTTTACTTGGCCACTCAGCCTCATAATATTATAAATACCCATCAGTTCAGATCCCTAAATGCTTCGTAAAAGCTGTCCAAGTGAGCTGATACAACCATAGAAAATAAGCCAAAGCGCTCGGGGTGATTCATAATAAGCTGGAGAATGCAAAATTTAAAAAAACTTGTTTAAAACTACAATCAAAAGAGAACATTAACGCACGCAGGCGTAAACCAATCCCTTTAGATGCAAATTAACGATTTATTGACCTTGAAAAAATCAAGTCAACCATCGACAGAGAAGAAGCGAAGCCTGCTGCCGCAGTCATAAAACTAAAAGATAAGGAAAAAAAATAGACAAGGTAACAGAGATGGATGTTTCATTTGAAACTTGCTTAGTAGAACTTCTTGTACAGATACGTTGCCATTAAGAGGTGAGGATAATTGAAAGTAATCTATATCCTGGTTTCTTAACGTAGATGTAAGCTATTAAGACACAATGAAATATGTACCTATTAGTAGTAGATTAATTTACTTTACATTTTGTGTATCTTGTCTGATACTTTTTAACAGACCACGGATTGTCGCTGTACATACAAATACTTGTATGAATAGGCTAAATTAAACTAGAAATTAGATCTCATCCAAAGAATATACATGTAAACGCTAGTCTCTGCTTCAAGTATAATTTTGATATCCGAGACAAAAAAGATTGAAGTTGTTCGATACATGTACACCACGACATGTAAATGGTTTGGTAAGGGTTGGTTATAACTTTTTATAAATTAATAGATCAGTAGAGATTCCCGCAAGGCCTAATAACTGGCTGGCACTCTACTTGTTATAGTCCAACAAAGCTAGGCCAAATTCTACGTTCCTAACTCATCTACCGCGCCTGAAATAACAAATATCACAGTTGGCATTTGAAGCAATGCGGCTCGTTTGAGCTGTCTCAATTGTATTACCCAAAGGAGATAACCTGAATCCTTTTGGTCTTATCTTAACCAAGTTCGTGTTGATCTTCATCCATTGGTTCATCTTCATCCACTGAAGTGACTGACGTTGGCTCTCTTTTCAAGTTCAGACGTTGTTGACTGAAAAATCCTACGACATGTTTTAATGTCACCTCTACTTCGGATAAAAGCGAGCGCCTGTAAACGGCAAGATGAAGCAAAATCTGTTCGTCATGTTTCAACTGATAGTTTGTCTAAATCTATGTCTAGAAACTAGTTTGGTGCAACCCTGAAACTGTCAGGCACACCCAGACGAACGATCGATTTTCAACGGTAATAAATTGTTTAAAATCTAAATCTAAAAAGCTTGCTGGAAGCTGTGCATTGTTCGAGCAATTAATATTACTCATAGCTCATCATCTTACATCATCCCCATCCTAGCTATACATCTGAAGGAGAAACACTTAGAGATTTTCATAACGTCACCAAACGATAGCGCTCATGAAATTTTAGAACACAAAATTAGAGGTGTAGAAGTACTGCTGCCACAAAGCGTCACATGTCCTAATATCTACGTTACTTAGAACGCAAATAGTATCTCGTGGACCGTTTCCTTAATACTTCCAGCATGGAGCCATATGGCACCAAAATGAAACAAGCCGATGCTATAATCAGTTCGTTCAAAATCACACTTGAGTCACCATTCATACTCTCACTCAAACTTCAGGTGCCTCTCTGTATCGTAAGAAAAACTTATGCAAGAATTTGCTACACTAAAGCTGGAAATCCATGTTTTAACTCGAATAACAGAAAATTATGGTGTCAGAAGCATCTACATATGCTTTTCTACCCAAGCCAAAGAGCACCGTCGGCCCTGTTTCCACAGAAATACAAGCCCTAAGTCGGGGCTCACTATAAAGTCCGCCACGTCTGAAGACGGCTTCGCTGTGAAGAACTAGGCAGTCTCGCTGTCGTAGAATACGGTGCCACAAACTGTGTATATCTATTTAAAAAGGTTACGAGTATGTCATACGGAGCGCGCTTCGTAGACAAATCCTAGCCAGAGTCCGTTACATCATTTCCTTTTTCTTTTATCAAGGTTTATCATTTTTTTATTCCATCCTTAAATCTTCGAAACTCCTAGACCCTGCCTAGAGTCTTTGTCTTCTGCTACTCCGCCTATTCAAAGTGAACTTCGAACTTGTCAAGGGCCCCTGTCACCTCCAAGCCACTGCGATGCTTTCAATATATTTCGAAAAATTTCCGCTTCACTAACACTCGGCGCATTGATCTTTTACCTTATTGTACTCGCTCCGCTCGCAGAATCTTTTCCATGAAATTTTCTGGGGCCTTTTTTTGAACAGTTCATCTAAAACCTCTGCGATGACTGGAGGATGTTGCTCATCGTCCTCTAATTGGGTAGTAAGGGGGTCTTCGTTAGATTTTCTGAGCAATTAGACGTGAAATCTAGGCCAGATCTGTTAGGGTACATCCAGTCCGATGACATGAGACGAAATAATTTTGCTGTATTTAGCGTTGACTCACGCCAGTTTTTTTTTTTTTTAGCTGAGGCGTTTGAATGTGCTGGCACCGAACAACGGTTGTACCAAGGGAGACGACTGGTATGGAGAATTAGCTACAACAAAGACTACCATGAATGTCACTTCCATGACACAATAGTGCAACTCTACTGACAAGTTAACTGCAATATCCTGCTCAAAAATCCCCGGAAATTAGGCTAAAATAGAAAATATTCCCACGCTCGCCCCAACTGTAACCACAAGATCGACGTCACTACCTCCTCTGATATCAATCAGAATTGAAGACACTGTATTACACACAGGAAATACCGCCCAAAATCCAGATGAGATTGACTCCTGCATACTCCGTTCTTATTTTGTGCCTTATTATAGATGGCATTAACAGGAATGAGAACAGTTATGTGTCGTTTTCTGTGTTTATTTGTGTATATTTTACAACTAGATAATGAGATGGATGGCAAAAAAATTATACGTATTTGATACCTATTACATAGCATCATTTAACCATCAACAATTGATTCGTTACAGCACGATCCAGTCTGCATCCTGTACTCCATGCTCTTCATAACCTCTCTCACCACGATTGTATCGTATATTAGCCCTACCCGCGATCGTGGGGAAAGAACAAGAACGCTTACTGGATTGGAGAATGTTGCGAATTGGTGTCAACGACAAATTCTTATCAGATAGTCACTCGGCAGTCATTATCTACGTCTAACTGTGTGTTTCGGTCACCTGTTCGGAGATAATCGCTAGCTCCTTTCTCTGGCTTCAACAACTTCACCAAGTTAATCTCTCAAGGTAAGTTACCGTAAATAAAACTTGAGAACGAAATGAACGCCCCAACCGGAACACGACAAGATTCATACTACGAAGAATGTAACTTTAAAGCTAAGGAGATTGGATACTTTGACTCAGATACCTCCAAAACGGCAGTTGAAATTAGGGACACCCATAATATTTACTATAACGTGTTTTCTTTCACTAACCGCCTTCGAATCAAAAGAAAAGGGGTACTGATAGCAGTGTTACCATAAATCTTGACAAGAGTATGTGTTTACTTGGCGAGCCAAACCAATGGTACGTAGAAGAAATATCCTCTATCACACGCAACGGCCTACGTTATGGCACGATTGAAGATTAGAAGATTAGTGAAGTATGCTTGAAAAAAGATTGCGCGAGGCGCCGGGAAAAGCTCTCATAGCCCTAGAAAAATCAAAATATACAGTCCAAGATGTTAGGGATGAAAATTCTCCCATGGCATATGCATCAAATATTATTTTGCATGGACGTAGCAGTGGAATTTTCCCATCTACTATGACACAACTACACGTTAACGGTGTTCTAAGAAGGGATCTAATTCGTCCTACGGCAAGTACCCAATTGGAAGATTTTTTAATATTTGGATAGATATCTACAAGCCACGGAATCCTTACTCACAACGTTCCAATTCAAGACCTGCGAGTCAAAGTTCTTCTACGTTTAACAGTAACCGAAAAATCCGAGAGAATTCTACGCATCAAATATGGAGACCTAATGAGTCGAACTTAAAGAATTCAAAGGGGATATTTCAATCAAGAAACAGTTTTCAATCACAGGGTAATTTTCGGCAGCCACTAAGCTTCAGCGCAAATGATAGTGATGCGCGTCACAAACATTTTCCTTCAAAGACCTCAGGATTTCCATATATCCATCGCCGAGACCCAAAAGCTTACAATAAACATCCAGAGGATATAATGCATAAATATGAGCAACAAAATGAATTGATAGCGAATTATCAGGACGATGGGTAACTCGATCAATCAGAACTTGTTAATAGTGAGCAATATTTCGAGGAATATGACGGTCAGTATGATGAAAATGTCATTAACAATCATGTCAACACGTCTTCTCATTTAAACAAGTTAGGATATGTCCATCTAACAGTTTTCTTTCCGAGTGATACATAAATAGCAGCAATTGGAGCAGAATTTCATTTAGTCAAGTATCTTACAGCAAATATGCTGATTGGCATCGATCTATTATCACCTCAAGGTATCATCATGGACCTTAAATCAAGTACAGCTAAAATAACCTCCTGTGATGATATTGCTATCTCAATGTCTACTCGTTCAAAAGGCCCAAGAACCCTATCAGTAGCAAGGTCAGCACATAATATTGACATCGCTCCAGGCCAATACACCAAGGTTTAAATCCAACTGCAAAAATATTTACCTACAAATCGAGACCTTTTATTTGAACTCTATGTCGCTCATCATGTCGCAGTCTATTCTCAGGTTATTGACTATCAATCAAGTGAAATACAAGTTTATAACCCAAAGTCCCTTCCAGCCCAAATTAAAAAAGACACTAGGCTTGGATTGATTGATGAATTTGAATATAACGGATGTTTCCTTGTGAAATCGGAATCAGAAAGTTTTACCGCTCGTATTCCAAAACGCAGATTGAAAAAGTTAAGCGTTATAACTCCTTTACCATTGCGTTTAATACTACTACCTCTCATGATGTCAATAAAATAGAATCATCTCCTTTAAATTCATCAGACTTTTATTCTGGTGAAGCCGTATTATCAACAGGAGTTACGGTTTGCAATAATAATCCAAATTTATTAAATAAATTCAAAAGTGCTGTCATGAAATTTCTTAACTTATGGAAAGATACTGGAAATGTAATTGATATTGATAAAGACATAAAAATTCCCCTTATGGAAAATTGGAAAGAAAATTATAAACCAGGCATCGCAAAAGTCTATCCTGTCGGTAGTAAAGACCAGCAAGTCATCGACACTACCTTTGATAAACTTATAGTCAAGGACGTATGGAATGGATGGAAAATCACATATCTTTCATCCACCCATGTTTTGTCGTTTGGAAAGGTATCTCACAAGGACCTAAGGAGCGCGTGGTGGTTGATATTCGTGCGTTAAACAAAATGCATTACCAGATGCCTATCCGATTCCCTTGCAATCAGAGATGATTTCAGCAACACGGGGCTGCAACTTTACCTCAATAATTGACTGCGCATCATTTTTTTTCCAATGCTCATAACTATTTGGCCTGAGGCAGACTCGAAGAAAGTGGCTCTCGAGACTAATTATTCGGGCGGTGTGTCTTTTAACATGTAATGTGTTATGTATTGTTACGCATTTAGTGTATGGTTTATGGCTTATGGCTCTTGTTTACAATCAAATTATCAAGGCGTTGGTTTGGGTCGTGATTCAGGCCGAGGTGTTTTGGAAACACGCGCTGTCTCTCGGCTGGACGAGGACAACTCGTGGATATAGAGTCTGGCATTACTTAAGAAGCTAGATCCTGCATATAGGTCATCTCCAGCTTCGCAATTTGTGTTTACCTTAATTGTTCGTTTCTTGTTTGCTTGGTTCCTTGATACCTCCAGACAAATCTTATCACCTTTTGATCAATATCACTTCTCCTTGACTTCGAACTCGTTTACAATACCCCCTAGTAAGCTGGCTCTTACTTCTCTTCCCCGAAGACGACGTCACCAACTCTCCAGTTGTGCGCGTAGTAACATACATTGATGATGATATCAAATAATGTTTTTACTATACTTGATTCTCATACTATCAAACTTTCGCCAACAAAGTTATTCATTGCATATCCCTCAGCTGCAACGAATAGACCCCTTAGGCATGGCAACCGCAGATGAGAAGCTTAAAGCTATTTCTTCTTTCGCTTTCCCAGAAAACCTTAGATCTTTGGAACGTTTCCTCAGCTTAACTGGCTACTTACTTTACTGTATTCCATATAACTCTGCAATAATAAAACCAGTACAGGATCGCAAGGCATTTATAAGTAAAATATTAGATCGAAAAGGTCTTCATAGAAAATATCCGAAAAAACTCCACTCCAACAACAATCACCTGCAGAGCTTAAGGCCTTTGAGTTAGTACCAACTTAACCTAAAAAACGTTCGATATTGGCAAATTTCGTTCCAAATAAACAGCTTTACATTGATATGGATGCTTCAAAATAATTTGGCTTTGCAAGAGTAATCTATCCCAGAACAAAATGCAACCTATATCATTCCTCAGCAGAGAGGCTATATCTACAGAAAAAAACTACTGTTCAACAAAGCTCGAAGTAGCATGTTTGGTTCGGATTGTTAAAAAGGTGAGACATGATCGAAGCTACAACTGAGAGTCCAGTAATTATCTACACTGATAACGCAGAAACAAGAGGAATCGTGTCACAAACATCACTATATACCTCTTCAATAGAAAAGCTAAATCTTAGATTAGTTCGAGTCAGAATATTTACAGAGGCTTAGACTAGATGTTTGACCCAAATCTGAAAAAAAAATATTATACTCGATGCTCTATTTTGGCTTCTGGTTAAGAACTAGCAGATCAAAGAAATCAGGACCCCAATTACTCAGATCTTGACGCCCTCAATGCTCTTCATGGAGCTGTTGATGTCAGAATATCAGCTTTATGGGACTTCGGCACCCATGCGCCTCACACTACAACTGGGCAGATATCCAAAGAATCAATTTAACAAATTGATATGTTGTATATAAAAGATAATCCCTGGGCGAAAAATTTACGAACACTTTAAAAGAATGACTCAATGGGTGAAAATGTATCCAGTCTTCCATTTGATTTACGAAACAAATTAATTTATCACGTTAAACCAAGACAAGACGAATTTGTGTTCCTGAAAATCAAGCAATATTCAAAATAATTTTTAAAATGGCACACAATGATGTGGGTCATCTAGGGGTTAAAAAAACGCACTACTGTATTACTCAAGCTCTATTTATAGACAACCTATCAAAAAAAATCACCAATTACTTACGATTCTGCCCTGATAGTGCGAAAAGCAAGACCTTAAGACATAAGCCTTTCAGTTATCTCCAACCAATTGAATCTCCATTCGAAATACACGACAGCATAGGAATCGATTTTATATTAGCTCTTGCGCCATCAAGATGGAAAATCTATAAGTGGTAAATTTTCTAAATGGGTTACTTTTATACCAGAATCCACTGTCAGGTGTTGGTCGTTCAATTAGCGGATTTCTATAAGCGAGGCTGCATAAGGAAGACGGTCCCCTTAGACCTCGTTGTAGCTTTGTGATCAATTTATCTATATAATAAGGACTTTGTCTTATTCTGTGACAGCCACAACATGATAGCTTTTCAATGGGCGGAGGTTTTGCTTTACAGATTATCAATAATGAATTGGAGCCTTCTAAGAGCTATTGTATCTGATAGATACGCCAAATTTGTGACTCAATTGTGGAAATCTATTTTTAAACAACAAAATATGCAATTATTATTTTCAACTTTGTATCATCCACAAACGGACGAAGTATCAGAGAGGATGAATTCTACAGCAGAAATTGCATTGTGGGTTTTAATTACCGCTGTTTCACAACTGACAGATTGGCCAAAAATACTCTCAAAATTACAACTTGCTCTCAATAATTCTCCAAAATTTAGTACAACTAAAATTGCGCCAACAGAGCTACTAAACACTAAAAAGGCAAATGAACCCTTGGATCTTATTAAATTGTCAATCGGCGAAACTTTGTCTCAAACAGTCATGGCACTTAACACAAGCCTAAGGAGGTCCACAAGACTGGCAAAGTCTTCTCAAACTCCTATTGGCTCCTCAGAGAGTATCCTTAATTCTTCCGACACTATTGAGCTAGAAAATTCATCAACATTTAAAGGCAATAATATTCTCCAAATATCGAAAGCGAAAAATGACAAGAGTCACAAGTGGAGACTTCGTAATGCTACGGTTACATAAATTTTATACAATTCCTAGTGCGAAGTTGGTTACGAAGAAGTTATAATAGCATTTTGTTCGTCCATTTAAAGTTACGGAAAGAATTGATAAACTAACATACAAACTAAATATTTCTAAGCAGTGGAAAATCTACCCGGTTGCGATAATTGCACAACTTGAACCAACTTTCAATCCTGGGGATGATCCTTACGATCGTAAAATTAGGCAGGATCCTCCAATACAAGTGGATGGAGTTCTAGAGCAAGAGGTTGAAAAGATTTTAGGCAAAAGGATCATCAAGAGAAGGAGAGAAAACATCCTTCAATACCTTGTTATTTGGGTGGGCTATGGACCGGAACATGAAGAATGGATCAATGACAAAGACTTGAGACATGTAAGAGAAGAGAATTCGCTATTCTAATTTTGCTATTGAATTATATGCTAAATTTGTAGCAACATCGTTATATCTGGCTACTAGGGCAGTAGCATTTTTATCAAAAAGGGGCAATTGTTATGAATACATATGTTTCGGTCACTTGTTCGGAGATAATCACTAGCTCCTTTCTCTATAAAGTTACTATGATGCCATGGACCCTCTACATGACCTTTAGAAAATAACATCTTCTCACCTCTCATAATTTAATACCTTGGCACTGTAGATCTCAACTTGTTTGACGCATTATGCCGAGAATATTCTCAACGTAAGGTACTTAACGTCTACGTTAACAGCAATTTTTAAGGGAGCATCACATCGTTCTTCTTAGACATCTAGTTCGCTGACTCCGAAAACGAGGATGGCTTGAAAGCCTAATCCATTGGATGAATTATTCTGGAAATCGAAGGTCGGCTTAAGTCTTTCTTGACTCATTGCTTGGAAACCATAGTCTATGTTGTGGGCCTCCTCATATCACCAATTCTCTTGACGTTGGACATAAACCCACAGAGAAGTAAATGCACCGACTACTCTAAGCTTACTTGGGACAGCCCGAATCTAGACAGTGGATTACTACTCTATCGTTCATTGTGATACACTCGCGAAGTGTATCCTATGTCGATTTTGCTGACATGTCATTTAAAAAGTTTGCAGCATTAGAGTAAGTGGCTTAGTTGACAACATGGAGAACGATAGGGCAATTAAACTCAATTCGTGATTCGATGTGAACTAATTTTCCATACATTGATAACAGAATTTTGTCAGATTTTGGACTGCCGGAACGTCGATAGCATGGCCTGCTCTTTCGAGGATTTTGGCTGGCCTCGGGATAGATGGGTGATTGAGTTTTTCAGTTCGATTTTTTAGACTGCTATAAACGATGGAATGTTTCGGTTTGTGAAGTAGCAATTCTGGATGACTCCATTTCCATATGACACGAACTATTTTATCACCTTGAAAAAGAACGTTTCGAAAGTTGGCAAATTTGATCTTAAGTCATCAACTTCAAATTGTTGGCCTGGACTACCAGGTATCTTACAATCTTCTCCTTCCATGCCCTCACAATTCTAAATTGTATCGCTGTCGACCGCATCAATATAATCATCATCATCACTGGTATAATTATTTAAATTTTACGATTTGTAAAGGTATTTCTGTCGATTTCCAGCATAGTTGGGTATCAAAAACTGTCGGCTGCTTTTACAACGTACACCAAACGATTGAACAGATTTCACCATGTTAATACAAGCCGGCATATTCAAATAATGGCATTATACCCACCAGATAAAAACCCTCTGAGATTTTGAGTGGGTGATGGAGCTCTACCCAACGAACTCAGAACAGCATCTGGCCCTGAACAAGCTTCCTCCTGGTAAAAAGGTCAGAAAGAAGCATAGGCAGTGGGCAGAAGTCTAGGAAGAATGGACTGGATGTCCTTTCTTTCGACCGAAGAGATCTATGCCATAGGTGACCACAATGGAATAGGGTGGGTAAAGCCAAAGGTTTATCTATGTCTTAGTGTTTGCTTTTCGACTCAGAAGAATCCCTGTACTAACTCCAGGTTAAGAAGTGAATATCTCTTGTGTTGCAGACAAGATAACGAAAGATTTTGGCTGGATGTATTGCAGGGGCAATCCAAAGTCCTTACCTATTCTGCGAGAAGGATTGGGTGTCTACAACCCGAGATTTAATAAGGGAAGACAGGGCAGTGAACCTCTGATGAACTTTGTGGGATAGATAAGGAAGCATGGGACGATGCTACGAAGTCCTACTAGTTGGAGAGACTAATCATAAACATGCCCAAGGGCGTAAAACGTGCTGAAGGCGCTCAAGTAAACTTCTAGATGTAGTAGGATATTTATTTAATAAAAATGTTACCACATCGGTTCGGAAAATAGCGCAAGTGTAGATAATTCAGGCGGAGGAAATCACCGTATGCAATATTCCTGTTGAAAACTCTGAAAACGACAAATAAAAAGGATGATACCTTATTAGGTTTAGTCGACCTAATTTTACCCTACAAGTCTGTACTAGCAGGGATTATTAAAGTAGAGCCTTGGGGTTTCAACGTCGTCCGATATGAACTATTCGAACACCAACTCTGTGTGGCCAACTCATTATTATCGACACAGTCTAAGACTACGAGAAATTTGAATGGTAGTCATTCAAACAGACATTCAATTTATCTAACGAGGTGTCAGAGGGAAACCAAGGATTGAACTAGGCCATGTGCGGTGGATGGTCACAAAACACGCAGCTCGGTCCGCACGATACGTCCCATCGACAGGAGATAAAAGAATAGAAGCACAGCCGCAGTGCTTTCAAGTTTAATGCCAAGTACCATTGATACCGTGCTATCCGAAAGAGTATTTTAGAGCCAAATGATGTCTTCAGCTAACGAGGCGGATCCCTTTTTTCAAGTGCAAGCGTTAGTCTTTCCCACACGTATAGGCACTTCTGCGAAACATCCCATGCGATTCAGTCGTTGACCTATTTCAGTGATGTCTTGTCTCAATTGGAACACACACGTCCTCTTTTCACCTCCTTTTTAAGAATTTGCACTTTCAATCCTTCTTCAAGCAGCCCAGAACTGCTCTCTGCCCGTTCCGAGTTATTATTTGCCCTAAATTCTCTATCTGAAGATCTCTCAGACTTAGATGCCTCTGTTCAAGTAGTCCAGTCTGATCCATATAAGTTTGGGCTGGAAGTCGAAGAGGTTACGCGGCGCGAGCTGTTCTGTCAGGACGTACGAAAAGAAGTGGAAAAAATGCAAAATGAAATTGATAGACGGTTTTCAGATTCTTCAAGAAAAAACAAAGACGGAAATTTCTCTGAACCCGAGGATGCAGGAGATTCTTACAATTCCTTCGAACAACATCATCAACAGCTTGTACTCGCGGAACAAGATATACAATTAGATAGTGTTTCACAAACAGTTTATAATATCCGCCAACAAGCGTCTGACATGGGACGAGAACTCGAAGAACAAGCTGAAATGCTCGACAGGGTTGATGGGCTAGCGGACCGTGTTGGAGGCCGATTACAGACTGGTCTAAAGAGCATGGGAAGTGTTTTGGCTCGTAATGAAGATAGACTATCAAGTTGCTGCATCACAGTCCTTATCATGGTTCTAGTGCTCTTGCTTATTCTGGTGTTAATATTATGAGAAATGGGTCATAAGTATGAAACAGTAGAGATTAAACAAATCTTAGTGTAATCTAGGCTTTTGGATGTGCTTAGCCGATAATAAATATTGTATTAGTAGTTTTACTACCCAGATAATAATTTCTAGATGACTACCTATCTTAAGGCATCCAAAGAATTACCAACTAACCCGGCCGTCAATTCACTGTGGAAATCCCTTCAACAATTGTGTTATCTAAAGGTGAAAATCCCTAAGGATTAAAGACATAATGAAATATTCCTTCATTATAACACCCGAAAAATGATTGACACAGTTACATTTTAAAATTATGTAGATTTCCCAGCAGAGTGAATTTCCAGCATAAAATGTAAGCCAATTACTTCACTAGAAGGTTTTTGCCTAATATAAGCCTAGATAATTCTCTAGCGCCAAAAGATTATTGAAATATGACTAGCCTGCTTGTCTATTGGTAGAAGTATTTTGAAGTATAAAATTTATACTTTTATATCGGATGAAACGTTGACTCCACGAGGGGCCTTGTATTTTAGCTTATAATATTATAAAATTTGTCGTTTGGTGCAATACAAGCAGGCATAAGGTTTTGGTAGGATACGCATGTGACGAACGGATGAAATGAATAAAGGATCCGACACATTAGCTGAGCCCATTGCCCAAATAACTGGAAATAAATGTAGAGCCAGATTGGTCATCGCTGACCTCGAGAGGAACCAGAAGAGTTTTGCCGATCATGAATCGGTCTTCGCTCTCGACGATCTCCGTCTTGTAATTTTAAAGAGTCTAGTCTTTTCTGGCTGTCATCTGTAGGATCTAAACTGTTACTTTTTTCTCTCGATCGCTGCCCAGCAGCATTTTTAGAGGCACGGGCAGCTTGATCAGTTAAAGTCTTCCACTTGTATTCCCTCGCCTGCTCGCGAGCTTCGGCGTTATTTTGATGTTCTGAGTAATCATGAGAGCAGTCATCAAATAATTGAGGATTTATCTCCATGAAGATTTTCATGGCGTTGTACACCATTCCATGAATAGTTCTGAAAAACGTTAGAGGTTTAATTTTGCGTAATTGACAGACTTACCGGTTCCAATGACCTTTGGAATTTTCGTATAAAGGAGCGAACATTATCGGTAGAATTATATCCACATTATCACTAATCAAGTGGCAAAAGTATTCATTGTTCCAGAAATATAGAGCTCGCTCAGCAACCTGAAAATGAGGGCTTGCAACTGATTTTGCAAGCTGGTGAAATAGGGGCTCTTGTACTTTAGCGAATTCCCCAGGATCCATAACTTCAAAGATATCTTCTACTTCATTTAAGAACATTACTTCTTTTGTGCTATTAACTTTTGGCCAATAGCGTAATAAGCCAAGTACAACCTATTTTTATTAGTACTTTCACCATTTACTTCTAAGGATATTTTTACCTCCTCTGTCAATGCTGGTTCTTTTTCCAGGAATTGTACAATACAGTATGCTAGCTGCGGATGATACATACATAAACTTCTAACTTTATGCATGGGTATTAGGACTCTTGTGAGAAACAGCTTGTGTTCTTCTTTTAGAGGTAGCGCAAAGCCATTAATAATTGAACCAAGAATTTCAAGCAACTCCGCAATACCGTTAAACCTCTCTGTCTCGTAAACAAACTGAAAAAAAACGTTGTTAATGGATCTTCGAATATATGACCGAAGATTCAAGAATTTGCCATAAATTCGATGTAAAGTTGTTTTGAGGAAATCTCGTTCCCGGGGATCTTCTGAGTCGAAAAGCTCAAGCAGTTGAAGAACAAAACTATGATCTATATAAGCTTTTGCAATATTGACGTTAAAGTCTTCACTTTCAATAAATCGCAAAAAGAACTCATAAACAACTTGTATATGAGGCCAAGCAATTTCTAGAACCGGCTCATCTTCTTCTGGATCGTAAGCTTCTCCTTGAGGGTTGAGGGGCGGAGGAATGGGCCTAAATAAATTCTTATTGAACATATCGACCACCTTTGGGTACATTGCATCTCTTATCACCTGCCTATTGTTGGCAACATAATCCAAGAGCTCATGTAGAGCTAATCTTTTGATTTCCTTTGATTTCACATCACCACTAGCGTCATTAAAGTCGAAGATAACGTTACACTGGTCAATTTTCTGCATGAAAAGCTCTTGACGTCGGTTCGGTGGTACCTCATGGAAGCCCGGAAGCTTATCGAGCTCTCTTTGGGGAGAAATATCAAATCTTGAAGAGTGCTGTCGCTTGGGAGTTCGAATTCCTTCCGGAACATCTTTTGGCGTGGTTTGAAATCGGTCGAAGAGCGTTGATTTCTGACCAGCTTTTGGGGGAGCAAGATCATTCGGCATTATTTCACCAGTACCCGAAGGAGAAAGATGCTGTGAAAAAAGGTTAGAGGTTAATGAGTGGCCTGAAAAGACTTACGCTAGCTGATGAGCTGATGATAACACTTGGAGGTGGTTGACCATGTCGATTTGTCACTCCTAGTCCCCCGATGCTTGACTGAACACCTCCAGCAGCATTGAACCGATCTGGACTAGGGGTAGCTCCATGATTAGAGCCTAATGCTGTAAATATACGTTGTGTCACTGGGTTTGTTGCCATGACAATAGGTAGCAATCCTTCATTAGGCGGGAGAGGCTTGTTACGAGGATCGTTCGGTGGTAACATGGATGATGATGCAATTGCTGATGGCGTTTGAGCTCCGTCTTTTAAAGATGATGAGGGGTTCCCATCTTTTGATTCTCCTTTATTTTTTGATTTGGAGGACTTATTTGGGTCTTTAGAGCGCGAGAGCTGTTCATGCTGAAAGCGTTAGTAGGTGATCATACGAATCTTTTGAATTACACTCTAATTTAAATATAATAGGATAGAAATGAAAAGACTTACAACCCTTTGGCGAAAGCCTTTCATTATGAAGTCCAGGCACGATTTTATTTGAAAAACGACTCTTTGATCAAACAGCAGGCACAATTAACAATAAGCCTTCAGAAATTCCAAGTATCTAAGCTTGGAACTCAAAACCCGAGTTTCAACTCAAACGTTATAATTCTTTAGGATGCGTCGATAGAGCAACCAACTAAGCTTTTCTAAGAATATAATCACAGTTTTTGTGGGCTGACCATTAGTGGGTAGAAAAGTGGTCCTCCTTTTAATCTTTAACGCAATCTGTTTAGTCGTAATGATACCAATTGTAA
>JAATOF010008005.1:0-11376 GCA_013170925.1 Podosphaera leucotricha
CCACGTACAGAGAGATAAGGGTAAGTGAGGGAAGCCCATCGCCAGGGTAATTTTCTGTCCACATTCTCTCCCACTTCACATTCATTATGGTTCCTATATTGTATTGAGAATGTGACTTCTTTAGCAGGGTAGAAGGCGCTTCGTAACTGCACAAGTAGATTCAGATAAGATGGAGAATAATGTTGTATTACCAAAACTTGATCAATAGTCCCCTCTTGGGGAACTCTTGATTACAAATATTGAGCTTTGACCAGTAGAGCTATGACCAGCCAATCTTACTATGTACATTGTTTTAATATCGGAGAGCGGCGTAGAGAGAAGATGAGAAGCCATTGTAAGATGTTGGATAAATTGACTTAGTGGCGCTTCTCGTAGAAAATAGATAAGCGTAGCGCTATTGAGAATATCTCTGGCTATAAGGCTCAGAGTGATTTTTTGATATGGCCCCCGGCCAATCCGTGGAGCGATCCTTTCGCCCAAGGATGAATCTACTTAAGGCAAGGTCTCGCGGTAATATCAATAACTACAGCCAACCTATTTTGTAAGTGCGGCTGTCATCAGTCCTGTAGAGAACAAAATAACTATTAAAAGCCTTGAAGTTCTTTGAGTTAGAGTTACACCGAAGGGCAATTATCAAGTTCATAAGTCAGATTCATATGATCAGTATATATTTTCTTGTAACGCACTTCCCACTTGCCGAAATGATGGGCTTCTGGTGCATCTAGACCAAGTGTTGGAAGACTGATTAGTCGACAGCATGATATGTCGATGTCATGATAGAAAATACCGGGGAGAGTCCATCTCACCTTGCCTGGAGCCCTCTGGGCAAGAATTCTGATTAAATATTTCATTGATACTGGGTTAAATTGAGCTAAAAAATGTTTCAGATCAGTAGGGCGAAGAAGCCGTACAATGAGGTTCGGAGATGGATGAATATTTTGGACTTTCATCCAAAATCGACCATCGAACAAGAACCATGAAGGGGAAGATGCAGCCTGAATTCTCACAGTATGGGTATCAATTATCCCTCTAGGACATGGCTGACGAGAAATAAGCCAAGAGGGTTTTGAATGATTAGAACTAGTATTAAACGAAACATTTGAATCAGCTTGTGTATTACCAAATATTGGCTGAAAGAGTAGGCCCGCAACGGTGAATGAGATCTTAGCATTTAATTGAGGCTGCATTGTATGAAATGCTTCCGGAAATATTCGCATTGCGGCTCCTCCAAGTGAAGATAGCTCCACGTGTTCCTGGGGAGTTACGAGCGCTATGAACTTGCGCAGCAACGCGGAGATCAATTCTAAAGATGGTGAATCTTTTAGTCCCATAGATTTTACTGCGCTGTGGTCGAGGCACGGAAATTGTACTTTTATAGTGCCTGTTGAGGTGTCAAATGATAAGGCACGAGTCACAGAGAGGCATAGATCCACCAATTTTGAGCGTTTTGCAAGCTTAGATTTTATTACCTTCGCTAGCATGATCATCCTTGGTTTAGAAAGAGCAGAAGGTACGTTGTGTTGCTGATAAAAGTGTCGAATTGCGTTCCTTGTGGTTATCGTAGGATCATGATTTGTATCATCTTCAATCCAAGGCATCCGATTGGCTTCGCAGGT
This sequence comes from Podosphaera leucotricha, assembly GCA_013170925.1. NCBI lineage: Eukaryota > Fungi > Ascomycota > Leotiomycetes > Helotiales > Erysiphaceae > Podosphaera > Podosphaera leucotricha. The sequence goes on from JAATOF010008005.1 coordinate 1,617, forward strand.
CGCGATGAGCTGCAATTTGGTAAAATCTAAAAGTGGTCGAAAGACCTGAATCCCACCTGTCTCGGTAAGCAATTTGGGCCGTACACGAGGTGATAATTGAGCGGGAGGAAGATCCTCGTGAACTTCATCGGCACAACTTTCGTGTACACCGTGCAGGCCGTAACATTCCGGTATCGCAGAATTAGCTTTAATCCCAGAAAGCCCCACACCGCGATGACCAGCAATCAATCTTGCCAGGATAGTTTCAGCTTGATCGTCTGCGTGATGAGCAAGCAAAAGAGACCTAATCCCACATCTAGCGCAGGCTTGTCCCAAGAGACGAAAGCGCAATTTCCTGGCTAAAGTTTCAAAATTTGAGAGATTTTGGGGGACTGGAACGGTCCACTTGATCCTTAAAACTTCCGTCGGGATGCCTAGATGGCAGGAGTTATGCTTTCTTCAGTTCAAGGACATGTATATACTCACCTCGTCTTACTAAAATATCAGATACTGTTTTTGCTTCAACTTCACTGCCAGTTCTGGCATTGTGATCCACAACGAATGCTTGGAACCTGAGTTTACTCTTCAGTAACGTATCATGTCGTAACCCAGAGCAGAGTGCTGCAAGAGCCATGGAATCAACTCCTCCGCTGATGGCAAGGCCTAAGTGTGTAAATTAGAGATTATTTTTTTTATTTTGGACTAACGTAGACCCATACCAATTGGAAAAACTTGCTCTTTATCTGTAAGTCTTCTGACATCGCCACAAATTTTAACAAGAGCTTCCACAAACTCGAGTGTCGTTATTTTAGCCGGCACTTTTCGAGAATAAGGAATTCGAGAAATAACACTCATTCTTGAGATCGAGGAGATTGGAGCAGTCAGTTGACCAAGTTTGCTCTGCCGGTCATCTTAACTTTGAGTAATTAATGCGTCTCAATAGTTCTCGCAACCAGCTGTAATTATTTCACTTGTGAATATAAAGTTGTTATTTCGATTGAGCCTAGATACATTGTCTAAGGTCGGAACATCGTGGGATGGCGCACTGAAATCTCCGACTTAAGTCACCAGTAAAAAATTAGAGTAAGCCTGTGTTTGGTGTGGGGAAGGCTATTTAAATGTTCATGGATTTAGCCGGTGATTACCATCTCTTAAGATTGTTTTGATGTTCTCTTCAGTTCAACCTAGTGATGTTCTTTTGGTTTCGAGTCTGAAAATTGAACAGATCAGTTTAAGGTTATTTTACAAGAATATTTCTTCGTCATATTGGATTGTGCATGCGTAAAGGCATTGCATGTACACAGGTCGGTGGGTAAAGAAACGGCGCAGAGAGATCTCTGCGAATGCTAAATAAGCAGGAGTGCTGCCAGATAAAGTTAAGTCACAAATAATTATTTGTAGATCACTTAATAAAATCAAGACTGTTGTAAATTGAAGCTTGGAAAAAGGTAAATAATTGGACTTGGCATAACTTTTAGTTACACGATTTGGCGACTAAATCATCGCCACGTGACGTCATCAAGCTACCGTTAACCTTCCCAAGTCAGAAGACCAAAGAGACGCGCTGCAAATACTTGTGCAGCCCCCGAGCCTCCCCGTGTGCGCAATGACAACGTCGCCATCGCAGCCTGTCTCGACTACTACAGCCCTACTTTCCGGAGCGCTGGCTGGGACGACAGTCGATGTCTCACTGTACCCGCTCGACACCCTGAAAACCCGTCTCCAATCGGCCCCGGGATTCTTGGCATCCGGAGGCTTCACAGGAATCTACCGTGGCGTTGGCAGCGCCATCATTGGCTCCGCGCCCGGGGCGGCCCTTTTTTTCTGCACGTACGAGTACACGAAGAATCTGTTCTCGACACGGAGCAAAGTAGGACATTGCGATGGGCCTTCTTCTCGCTATTGGACGGCACCGGCGGTGCATATGTTTGCAGCTTCCTTGGGGGAGATTGCAGCGTGTGGTGTGAGAGTGCCAACTGAAGTAGTCAAACAAAGGGCACAGGCAGGACAGTATCCTTCATCCCTTCAAGCCCTGATGGCAATATTAAACCAGTATCGAACAATCGGGATACCTGGTGTCTGGATGCAACTATATCGTGGTTGGTCTATTACAGTGATGAGAGAAGTGCCATTTACAGTTATTCAATTTCCTTTGTGGGAATCAATGAAAGATCATAGAAGAAAATCTTCTGGGAAGGATCAAAATACAGCATTCGAAAGTGCACTGCTAGGGAGTGTTGCTGGTGCAATAGCCGCGGGTATAACTACTCCTCTTGATGTTCTGAAGACAAGGATGATGTTAGCAAAAGAAAAGACAGCTATGGTACCGTTGTTGAAACAAATTCTGACAAATAATGGCCCTCGAGCCTTCTTCGCCGGAATTGGTCCTCGGATCATGTGGATTAGCGCAGGCGGTGCCATTTTTCTAGGATCTTACCAATGGGCGCTTAATTCTCTATGTAACACTCTATGATCCAAATACTTGGCTTTTTATAACAGAAATAATTTACATTCATGAATTGTGCGCTAAGTTTATGATTCCGCTAGAATTGAAATACTAGCTGAGGACTCTAAAACCTTCTCGTATGGGATAGGTTTCCGTCCATTGCTTTTGTAGAAAAGCAAAACATCGGCTCCTCCCTTCCATACATGAGCTCGTAGTGTAGCCAGCGTCATAGTGATTGGAAGTTTCTGTACTTGTTAGAGGGAATAGATGCGCTGGGTTATCACCAACCTGATCATTACAGTAAAGTTCTAAATAATCCTCGGGTTTTAAATCATCGGGATCTAAAAAGTCACATGACGGCTCAAGGTGTTCCGCTACATATGCGAGAATCTTCTTGACTCGGAGCATCCTGTTGGCATTTAATCGAGAATTTCCATCGATTCCTGAAATACTTGGTAAGAGATCTCGCCACGGCTGTAAAACGAACGAAACTTTGGTCGTAACCTCGTGAGGAATCTGGTTCTAGTATACGTCAGTTGAATAATTACTCTTAGGATAGATTTCCATATACCCTTAACAGTAGTTCACCAAGCCAAACGGGTGCTCGTTCTTGAATAGGACGTGCATCTCTGCCGACAGATGCTACTGTGCCCCTATACAAATCCACGACCCCACCAGATGTTTCTTCTTGAATAATGACTGTTGTAAGTGGTGGCAGCTTCAATTCCGGTGTCTCATTGGGTAAACTGGGAGTAATTCCACTTTCTAGCTGCTGGTATGGCTTCTCCTCGAGGTTTTTTCTATATTGCATTCTTATTTTATGCAAAACTCCTCCAAAACAATCATTCATCAATTCTTTATCACCATTGTCTGAAGCCTCGGAACTGTCAACCATTTTCTCGTCTGCAAGTGCAGATTTATCCGTATTCGAGTTTGGGCGATTTTTTTTAGTGTACAAAGATATGCCTTTTTTAAAATTCTTACCGAAAAATGTACTCCCTTCCTTGGGACATTCTTTATCTAGATCGTTAAGTGCTGATGAGGAACCTTCATGTCCTCGTATTTCACCTGAAGTTGCACCTGATTTCAGGTTTGTCTCTACAGAAGTTGATGTGTACGAGTAATTATCTTCGGATTCCTTACTTGCCTGAGAGTCTTTGGTATCGTCGGGGGTAGTAGCTTCACCCTTTGGGTTCGCTGTGTAGTGGAGTTGAGCAAGAGCTGCTTCAAAAATTCCTAGGTAAGATGTCAGTGGTGGGATGTCTCATCATATTGTCACATTACTGCACCGTTTGAAACATCTAAATACTCGGTTTCTGATGTAGAGGTAATCTTAGTTACCGTAGGAGAAAGATTATTAGATGAAGAAATGCTACGAGCAACATCTTTACGAAAATCTTCATCTCTTTCAACCATTTCATCAACAAGATTGGAGAACAAATGGCGAAGGATCCACTTTCCAAGGTTAACTAGAAATATTTAGTGATATTTTAATATAGAGTACTGGTTGTTCCTCACTTCGTTGGTCCTCTCGAAATTCTATATCTTTATCCAGTTGTAATTCATCGGCATACATTTCAGCATCAAAGCAATTATGTTCTTCTAAGTCAACAGCGAGGCGTCCTGTACGAGTATTTATAGAGCACCACGGAGCAACCGCTTCAATTGTATTTACTTCAGATTCTACTTCTTCCAGATGTCGTTTCCCGAAAGATTTTATGGGTATGCACTATCTCGAAATTTAGCGGATAGGGTTTTACAAATCTAAGGTAGATTCACCTGAAGTAGATCCCATAGTAATATTTCTCCGGCTGTATCTATAGTTAAGACGCGTCTACGATCATTCAGGAGTTTATGTTTCACTAAGCCATGTTGGCCTTCGATGGTCTCTTCTGATGAAGCGCGAATAGGCACAATCACTTCTACATCGGGATCAACAATTGCAGAAGCCTTGCGAGAGCCGGCTATCGCTATAAAATTTGAGGTGCCATTAGAATCAAGAACAGCTGGAATACTAGATGTATTTGTTAATCTTAATATTGACTGAGCAGATATTTCTTGTTTAACTCGACCACTACTGGCAATGTTTATTAACTCTGGGACAGAGGACTGCTGATGCCTGTAAGCTTCTGAAGAAAGCTGATAATCATCTATATCGACATTAGCCCAGCGATTGATTGATGAACTTGAAGTTGCTGTCCATATGTAGTCTCCACCCGCGATAACTTTGTTTACTCCATCATTCTCCTGAGCGACAGCAAGTGGTAATCCATTGTGGATTTCACTGTGGGATCCTCGCGGACTAGTTTTTACGACTAACCCTGATCTATCGCTACTGTAGAATGTACATAGGCTCGGATCGTCGGAATGTAGTGACCAGACACTATCATTATGCATCGTAAGCGTGTACAAACAGCGACAAGCCGACACACTCCATATTTTGATCGTTTGATCTGAGCTAGCGGACATGATAACGTCTCCAGCTTCGTTGATAAGTATATCCCGGATATTATCAGTGTGACCGACAAGTTTTGTAATTCTTCTTCCTGATCTTGGGTCCCACAGTCGAACAACAGATTCTGGGCCTCCACTTGCTAGAATGTTGCAATTTGTAGCAAGAGCATATACAGAGCCTTTGTCGATTTTTTCTTCGTCTTTTACTTCAATTTCAAGTTTCTTGCCAGCCCCACTAAGATCCCAGACACATATTTTACGATCAAGCCCTCCCGAGGCTACCCATTCAGTTTGCGATCTTGGGATAGCTAGACACTTTACATAATCGGTATGTTGACCGATAGTTTGCGGTGCTTCAAGGTGGTTTGATATGGGCCGCCATACCTTCACAGTTAAATCTGAAGATGCTGAAACTAAGGCTGAATTATTATCTGCAAGTATGATATCGTTAACCCAGTGCGTATGCGCCTCAATCTGAACATGAAATGTAGTTGTGGCTTTTTTTGAGGCGTTTAGATCGGTATTCAGTTTCCAGGCGCAGATTGAACCATCTCTCCCTCCAGAGTATCTATTTGTAGATTAGCGATGAACTCTAGTCAAATTACAGTATGTTACTTAGAGGAAGAATTGAAATTAAAAGTCGATGCTCACAGAATTGAACTAATGGTGTCAACTGCTAGTCCATTTACTCCTAGCCGGTGTCCACCTGATGAATTGCCGAGAGGCAGCACTAAATTATTATATCAATCGGGTTTCAATTGGAGCCCTACGTTGGATAACCAACCATAACTGATACGTTGTCGTGCCCTCTTGTTGACCATGGCACCGTACAGAAATTTGCTCCGTTCACGCTCTCAATCTTGTTATGGACAAGGCCTGTGATTCAACAACCTAGAAACTATCTTCTGCGTAGACTGCATAGAATGATAGAAAGTGTGAAGCTCGTTGTCTAAACATTAAATTAATGTTGTTTACTTCCCAACTGCCTATACTCTCGGATTAAGCCGTAGTTTTGCCGGAATGTTCTCATCCTAGTAGTGCGGGCTAAGAATCCATACATTCAAGCACAAATCATTCATTCAGTGAGGCAAGATTAGGTCTAACCAAGAATAACATTTAAGTTTGCAGAAACACCTTATTTAGCTCTCAGAATTTATATTCAGTATGTGTAAGTGAAGGCCGATCTCTAATGTTGCAAATCTGCTGTGAAATTTTAATCATACTTGACGCAACTAGATTAACTAGCTAATTATGTAAGTACTCATACTAGTAAGTCCGCCAACGTGCATTAGTTCCATTAGTTGGCTATTTTGTATAAGATCGTCCGACCATTAGGACTTAATAAGAGCCCAATTTATCAATTTAAAGGCGTCACTCAGTGAACATATCGATCAACTTTCAGCCACCAATGCGCATCAGCAGGCCTAAACATGCAGTCTCAGGGCTAGAATGCTGGAATTAGAAGGTGATAAACAAGAAAAAGATTTGTAGTTTCCCCAAATTCTCGATTTGCAATTGTGATTGAGGAAGACATCATCATGGCTCAAGTATCATAATAAAATTCAGAATTATATACAAACAATGTAGCTAGTCGTTCTATAGAAAATCTTATGTTTAATTGGGAAATTTAATGGATATTCTAATTTGATGAGGTGGCCAGGTAAGGGATAATCCAGCTGAGATCGGCATTGGGGATACATGCACCACGATTCGTAAACATCTCTAAATATTTCAGGCATTTCTCTATCTTCTTTTCGCTTTTTCGAAAATGCACACACTTTGGTAGCGTAGTGAGGGAAAATATACCGGTATATAGTGGATGGCGTGGTACTGGGTTATGGCCTACAGCAACCATGCGACTTCTTTGAGGACTTTGGAGTCACTCACCTTCATCAGATACCCCGCCAACTACATCATCTTCTACAACTACTCTTAATCCCTTCTGCTATATATAAATCAACTATTAGAGGCCAGTAAACTTGTTCTGGAGGTACTTCGGGAGTGCCCTTCGCTTTCCATATTAGTAAGCACATATACTGAGCATCTGACTAGGCTTTATCCATTATACAAAAGGCTGAAAGCTGTAAGGACAATGATCGTTAATTCATAAAACTTAAATCGATTATTTCTCACTGTCATACATTTATATATACGTATATTGAGTAGTGACAAGAATGAAGAAAGAATCTGCCGGTGGCCAAAACTATTGTACGGACAGCCCAAAGACAGTGAATACGAGTATTTCGTATTAGTTGTATGTGATTCGAGATACGAGCCAACACATGTTGCCAAAGATGATCATCATCTTTGGCTTTGACTTGGGTGTTGACCTTGGTAATGATCTCATCGGAAAATTTTCGAGAAAATAATCATAGCGTTAGCGTCTTCCAACATTAAGCCCATCATTTTCCAACACGGAACTCTTCTCTTCGGCGATGGTGAGAGTTTATCGGGTTTGTTAGCATGTAGACGTAATTAAGCCTCCAGGCAGCACCAGCCTTAACTAATGGAAATTCTTCATAATCTATCATTCTCATTAGAATCAAGGGATATTGAGGGGGAAAACGCGTCGGTAACATGGTGAAGTGGTTTTTTGAATCAAAGATGGCGTCGATACCTTAACATATTGGTGTATTTATCCTTTAGTCAGTACTAATTAAGTAATTGACCTGTTAAGGTATTTGAATCCAAGGTTGTGTAAACCTGTTACTTTATCTGAGACATTTTGTTCCATGGTCTTTCTTTGAAGACTTCATGACGGAGATAATCTTACTTCAGAAGTTATCATGTTCCGTTTAAGCTTACTCAGATAAAATTAGGTTGTTTTTGAAAGTTTTGCTTTTCCGACCTAGGCTGATCTATCATGATCGATATGATCCACAATAAGTCTTTACTATACTTGATATAAATTCAAGCTTTAGGAAAGATAACATTATAATGCTTTAGACATGTCTAAATTGTTGTTTAATATGTAGGCTAATCCCATTTGCTGAGATCGAGATTTAATTGTGGGAGATGATTTTACAGAGCGCCGTTCATACCCTTCTGATTTGAATGTCGTCTGGATAACTTGCGCTCCATATTGATGGAGGTTCAATTCGGGTGCAGATTTCGGCACTAGTCTAAAAGGAATATGCCGATTAGCAGGTTCACTCTGGAGCCAGGAGACAAGTTCAGTGGACTTGGCCTTCGATATTGCGGGTTTCCTGCCATTACACTCTGTTTTCGGGTGTAAGGAGTTTAGTCTTGCGTAATAGACTTGGTTGATACTAAAATCATACTTTTGGCTGATTTCTTTGGCGGAGAGTCCTGCTGCAGAAGCAGTTTTGATTATTACCCTATCTGTTACTTTCGTATTGTTCTTTCGTTTTCGTTTTAACTTTGAGTTAGACTCGAAATAGGACGACGGCGGTTGTGGAAATGTGGAATGTGACCAAGCACTGTATGATTCTTAGTAATCAAACAGTGTAAAACATTGCAGGACATACAGTTGTGGCATTGAAGGTGGCTGCTCTACTCGAAAGAAAGGAATCTTTTTATCCACATCTTTGGATTGCGTAGTAGATGAAGAATGTCTGAAGAGCTCTCAGTTTCTCGAACATCAGAGAAAATCATGGGACGAACTTTTCCATGATTGGAATTGGCTCTTCCATTATTGATTGAAAAGGACTTATCCGTTTCACGGTTGGCATCGAAGCGTTAAACAGGTTCGTGATGAGTTCTGAGTTGTACTAGTGTGTGCGTGAGGATGAATTAACTAAACATAACTAGCTGAAAACGTTTTAACAGACTGATTGATATATAATATCTGCTCTATCACAGTGAGGCCGCCCTGCTGCAGACTGTTGTACACCCTGCTAACACCCCTATACATTTACTCGTCCCATTTTTACTCATAAGTCTTTTGAGAGTGTTACTTAGCATTGTGATTTCAACGTCATGTGTTTTTTACAATAATAAAAGTTCAGGTTTAACATTCAGATCCCATGTTTTTATAGTATTGTTTACTCTAAAGTTAATCTCTTTGTCAGGCGGGGGATATTATATAATCTACATGTAATATTTTAAAGTTTTGAACATGGGTTTAGATTTAGATTGTGGGCTAAAAAATCACAAGACTTGATTCAACAGTGAAGGAAAATAGTAATTCAAACTTTAACCAGGATAAGGCTTTCTGTGCGTTATATGACGTAGATCGAGGCTAAAAAGCATCATTATACAGATTTTCATTTCGGTCTACGAAAGAGATATCTGATTGTCATTTAGTATTTTAAGGTCCTAGGCTGAAGTCTGAGATCTTCACATCCTAGGATACACATGTATAAACAAAGACTCCTCCAAACATCAACGCCCAAGTGGACTGTTGAAGACTGGAAAAAGATCGTTTAGTCTGATGAGACCAAGATCAATCGAATTTGCAAGTGATGGGGCTAACTATACCTGGAGATAGGATGGGCAGCCAGCCACCACAGGACAAAGACATCGCTGAAACAGTCAAATTTGGAGGGGGAAATGCCATCATTTGGGGCTGTATGTCCTGGTCTGGGCCTAATTCTATGGTCCAGGTCATCGGTAAGGGCGGACACTAAACAATATATAACTATCCTAGACCGAAACTTGATTCGTAGTATGGAAGCAACATATCTCCTGGGTGATATGTATTGTATAGAGATGTAATCTCGCTAAGATGCTTAGTCATTACTACTCCATATATATTATACTCCCACATTAGTCAACATAGTAAGTAATAGACTTACAGACAAACCTCTGATAACTTAACTCGTCGGTCGAGGCAGAAAAATAAACTTATGAGAGGAATTAAGTTAAGTGAATAGCCCTACTTTTGCGTTACTATAGTGACAACCACGTGAAACCAAACCA
>JAATOF010008029.1:0-10966 GCA_013170925.1 Podosphaera leucotricha
CCGAAATAGGCTTAGCTAAAAGGCTTTTCGATTAAATTTGTATGGAAAAACCCCTGTCGCAAATTGACTTTCAAGACCCTTGCGGGAGAGTATATACAATCTTTAAATGAGAGAACTCCATAAATCCCAAAATAAACAAGTAAACAACAAAATAGGAAAACAAATAAACGAAAACTCCCCCTAATTACCGAGATCCTACAGATCCTAACAACAGGGTAGAAAATTTGGGATAAAAGTGGATAATACAAGCCTATTCGGGTATCATCTTTTTTAATAGATTTTAAGAGCTTTTGACTGGGATATTTTGTATCGCTAAGCCGATATCTAAATTTATATAGATAGATCACTTGTGAAGATATATGAAATTGAAATAATATACACCCTGGGGAGGATTGATTCTATGAAGAATTTTTAATACACAGGGATAAGAGTATTATGACTAATCTGATCTGGACCAATTTCTACGTGGACAGGCTGTCGTCTAAGACCAGCTAACCAATGAACCGTATATAGAAAATGTGTCAAAAACTCAATAGAGTAGCGCCAATTTTAAGACTTTCAGCAAGTACATGTACATACTTAGTCTCACATCTTTTAGGCATGCTTCTGATGAGTTTTACCATCTGTTGGGGCTTCATGGCATCATCCCATGATTCCTTCATTATTCCTCAAAGTAAATCATAGGATCCATTACCTTCCCATATCCAATCTCTAGCAACGGTACCGTATGTAGTCTTTCACGCAGTCCTGTACGTGCTCAGTTGGACTCAGGGCAGGAAAATTAGAAGGCCAGTGAATAGAGGTGATAAACCTCTCCCGATATAATTCAGCTGTCGGAACACCTTTAGTATTTATATAGTAGATTGGACTTATATTTTTCTTCCCACTTTAGACCTAGCGCTATATTCTAACTCTTAATCGTCACTCCTATTTCTACATGAGCCTAATACTTAGATAGAATTTTTTGTAGCTGACTCTAAAGAGTAGTTTAGTTGTTTCAACTGCACTCATACCTTTTGTGGAAATATAATCCACTGCAATTATTTTTGTTTGGGCGATATCACACATATGATGATAGCTGATATTAATACGTATTAAAAGCTTAGATAGAATAGGGTTTTTGAAAAGGTTGATTGCTCCTTAATTGTTGCTCCTGGTTTGTATAGTTACCGCAGTTCTGGCAATACCTTGTGGGTAACCCATATTTTGCGGTATTTGAGTTATCCACTGCCATTACTTTGCAGTGGCAGCCATTTCCTTGTACTCTGCTTCTAGTGTAGGTGTTGCCACACTTTTTTGCTTGCTCTTCAGCCAAACAAAAACAATATTCCCCCACATAATATTTCCACTGAGCCTGTGATACTCTTTTGGTCATTTTCATCACTGGCCCAGTCGGCATCTGAATAGACGACCAGGAATGACCCTCCGCAAGATCCAAATATTAATTTTTGAATAATTACGGATCTTAAATAACGGAGATTTTTCATTAATGTTGCTATATGATGTTCAGCTGGGTCCTTTATAGATTGACTTAGGCGTCCTAGGGCAAAGGCGATATCTGATCCAGTGTACACCATTGTGAACATAATAATTCTAACTATAGTTGCATGCTTCTTTGAGTTGACGCGAGTATCATTCTCCTTGGCTGGTCTAAAAAAATTATAACCGTCAATTAGAATTCTTTGAGCTTTGAAATTTGTACAGAACTTTTTCAGTTTATTGTTCTTGATCAGTATAGAGAGTCCGTTTGATCTTTCCTGTTTGGAATGTTACGTATACCAAGAATCTCATAGATCTCAGTAATATAATGATTCACGTTACCAATCTCCCCTTTCTTCAATCGAAGTACGGACGCGCAATTACTATGTCTTCTTGGATTTCGTTCGAGCATAATGTTCAACGATCCATTTACATTGACTTGTCTTCCATTTGGGAGTTTTAAATTCGAATTTAAGTTGAAATTACCTCTGTCTTTTTCTTCAAAAATTCCGCCCTTTAAGCTATAATCTGCCCAAATTTCCCACAGCTTCATGTTATGGGTACTATAATAAGTTCCCTTAATAGGAGCTAGAGCCCCTCATGTAATGTCGATCTTGGGAAACACTAACATTACCCCTGTAAAACATCTTCGTATTATAAACCCTTTACCACACCTTAGATATACCCTTTTGACATCATTCTTTTAGAGAATCAGAGTAGACTTCGTTAACTTCGTTCGATTATTCAAATCACGACCCCATTTCGTGACACATTCTGATTCTCTAAATTCTCTTTCATCTACCAACCATACCAGCGACGTCTCGCGGTACTGGTGACTGCAGTTACCGAATATCTAGATTTAGTCATTTTTATGAGCCTTGAAGACATCGTCTCAGCTCTCGACGACCTCCTGCTTGCCCAATCCTAGCCAGTACCTTAACTTCCCATGACAATGCCTGATCCCATGCCAAAAAGTCCCAAGTCAGAATCCCCTAGATCCTCAGTGAAATGGCCCAAATAATCAGGAGATCCTGCAGATTTCCCTTTTTTTCATATTTGGCTTGAAGGGCTCGTAGAGGAACGTTTAAGTGACAAAACCTTCTGCTATTCAGTCTTTGTTCAATCTCTTCCTTCTGAGGCCCAACGACAAGTAGCATCTTCGATGAGAGCCCAAAAGTTAGCCGACTACTGGAGCAGCGAAAGGCTAATCTCCCATCTTGAAGAAATTTTTGTCGACAGGGATTCCGCATCCAGAGCACAAATCCAAGATTAACACTCTTCGTCACGGGCCTCAAAAAACCTTTACTAAATTTGGATCCGTTTTCTAACAGCTCTGATCTGAAGCAGAGCACCTTGCACCAATCGGTGCCTCTATAGTTAATGCCATGACACTCGCGCTAGCCCCATATCTTCAACAAGGCATAGCTTACCGGCAAGGAGTCTTGGAGACTAATTACGAGAGCTTCGTCAAGGAAGTTCAAAGCCTCGCAAAAGGATTAGAATCTATTCCTAGCTTTCGAACTATCCAAGGGTCAGACAAGGAGTATTATACATCTGAGAACATCCCTCAAGTTTTTCAACCCGCTTTGGAATTTGAATGTCCGACTAGTCGTGCCCTCCCATCCTCAAGTGGGAAAAGCCAACCCCCTGCTCGATATGATCGAGATGGCGATGTTCATATGCCAGACATTAACTCGCTTCAAAGTTAAATCCAAGCTCAAAACCAAGCGATTCCGGCGGTGCTGAAAGGTAGCGACGCTAAAGATTCAGGTGGAAAAGGCCGAAGAAATCAAACCCGCCCATTCCCTCCAGAATTATCCCAAGCGGAAAGAAACTGCCGTATCGATGGTAATCGCTGTGACAGGTGCAACAAGGTACCTTCTCATCGATGGGGTGACTGCAAATATCGAAACTTTCGCGAAAATCCAACATCTAGGGATTACAGCTCATCTCGCAGAGCAGGAGTAAACTGGATGGCAAAGGAATCTTTAACCAACGACTTTGTTTCAGATTCGGAAAACTCCTAGCCTCTGAGCGAAGTCATGCGCAGAGGCTAGCAGGGTATGATTCTTTTGGTGTAAATATAGAGGAAAAGCCTTCGGCTGGAGAGATACTGGTAGCAAAGAAAAGAATGGACAGTAAACCTTTTTTTGATAGAAACTTTTATAAGTGACCAATTCTTTCTTCCAGCTCTTTTTGACTCAGGTTGTCTACCCTACGCTGCTTTCAGTGAATACATCGTTAAGAAACATAACCTTCCACGCATCTCAGTAGAACACAGAAAACTTTTACTTGCGAAAAATGATAAAAACTCTAATCATATTAGCCAAATTACATATTGTTATCCTTGATATCAACGGTCACCGAGAGCATCTGTGGGGATACATCATAAAAGGCTTGCATTATGATTTGATCCTCGGCAAAGGATGGGCAGAGAGTAACAAGGTCATATACGACGCCAATGGTCGTTCACTTTTCATAAATCAGGGATATGAAAGTTTTAAAATATTAGAACAGGGCTGGATGGAAAACGAGCATATCAGGAACAAGACCAAATATATCCAAGAAGGAAAACTGGTGTCTTCACTCGCATTTTCTGCCTTTACAAAGAAAGCGCAAAAGAGCCAGAAAGATCTAACACTAGCGTCTGTCTCAATCGCAGATATCAACAAAGCTCTACAAAAATTTGACCAATGCCGAGCAAAACCAACCATTGAATCAGTTGGTAAACAGCTCCCAAATCAACTTATGTCAGAACTGGATTAGCAGAAGTAGTATCGGAGAAGTTTGAAGGTTATTCTATTAAATATGTTTGGTAACGGTAGGGGATATACTCTAATCTATTCTGATGATGTGTAAAGATATATCATTATCTTCCTCTCCGAAATTTTCCTGGGGTCAGTCTATCTATTTAGCTTTTAACCTATCCCAGGCGAGAATGCCGTATTATAACATCCCTTTCTATTACGTCAAGACTCCGGGTTGTTTCATATGTTGTGTGCCGCATTACTGAGACATTACAAGTTGGTAATATCTCATTTCTCACACTCCCCCCTCAGACTTGGCGATATGAAGGAGTAACGGCAAGTGTGAAGTGTAATTCTAACAACTTACCGGATTCGAATCCATGTTCATAGAAGACGAATCGAGTGAACTGCCGCCCCACAGAATTGGGCATGATATGGAGATCAAATTAGAAAAGGATGAGAACGACAATGAGAAAAGGCCACCTTATGGACCTCTCTATGAAATTTAAAAGAAGAGTTATTAGTTCTGCGGAAAAACACCAGCAGATCTCCTCGACAAAGGCTGGATACGAACAAGTTCTTCGCCAGCTAGCTCACCTGTACTATTTGCCAAGAAACCAGGGGGTGGCCTACGGTTTTGCGTCGACTATCGTGGCCTTAATGCAATCACAAAAAAAGATCGTTACCCCCTTCCACTCATTCGGGAGACGCTACGACAATTGACTAAAGCTCGTTGGTTTACTAAAGTAGATGTTCGCACTGCGTTCCATCGTCTACGGATCATAGAAGGCATAGAAGGAGATGAATGGAAAACGGTCTTTCGCTCACGTCAAGGCCTATTTGAGTGGCTAGTTTGTCCTTTCGTATTGTGTGGAGCTCCAGCAATATTTCAACGTTTCATAAATAGCACCCTACAAGAATTTTTAGATGTATTCTGCTCAGCATATGTCGATGATGTTATAGTTTATTCAGACGGAGAATTAGAAGACCATTAGCGGAAAGTATCCAAAGTAATGAACGCACTAAAGATAGCAGGTCTGTGGCTTGACCTTGACAAATGTGCTTTTGGGGTCAAGAAAATAAAATACTTAGGTTTCATCATCGAAGTAGGGGTCGGTGTCAAAATAGATCCCGATAAGGTTTAGGCAATTGCTGAGTGGGAAGAGCCGAATAATGTATCACAAGTGCGCTCCTTTCTTGGGTTTTCAATTTTTTATCGAGAATTCATTCCTCGTTTCTCTTCGATATGTGAACCACTCAATAACCTAACCAAACGAGGCGTGCTATGGCAATGGGATAAACTCCAAAAGGATGCATTTGAGCGATTAAAGGAATTACTTATGAGCACACCGATCCTTACAATGTTTGATCCTGAAGCTGAAACCCCGTTGGAAGCGGACTCATCAGGTTATGCTATTGGGGGAGTCTTGTCACAAGTAGACGGAAAGGGTCGCCTTCGACTTGTGGGATTTATCTCTTGAAAATTGTTGCCGGCCGAAGCTAACTATGAACTTTACAATAAAGAAATTTTATCTATTGTCGCTACCATAAGACACTTCAGAGGTGAGCTTAGAAGCGTTAGTAAACCTTTCGTCATACTATCCGATCGCCAAAACTTGCAGTATTTCATGACAACGCGCCAGCTATCAGAACGCCAAGTCCGATGAGCAGAAGAGTCTCGGGCTTTAATTTTAAAATAAAATTTAGACTAGGCTCAGAATCTGCAAAGTCTGATCTTTTTTCTAGGAAAGCTGAGTACAAGCCTAAAGATTTCAGGGACGAAATATTTCGAAAAAGAGAATTCCAACTCTTAAAGAGCGGCTGGTTATCACCCAGGTGTGAGGAGGAGAATTGAGATCTGCCTTACGTCTCTCAGCAGTAGTTACTAGGCAACAAGCTAGGCCCCGGAAAGAAATTACAGTTACAGAAGAAGCCCCGTCCAACCCTGTTGACCAGCCATCCAGCCTCCCCATCTCCCAAAGGTCCCCTAAAAGGAAATAAACCGTTTGAAGAGCTCGAAATTCAAAAACTCTGGAATATAGCAGTAAGAGAAGACCCTTCTTACCTTGACGTTTATACAAGCCTAGAAAATGAGGACCGCACACTACCAAATTCTGTTGGAACCTCAATACAAATAACAGGTTGCTCCTTTGACGAGAAACACGCGTTGTTGTATCATGGCGCGTTGTGGGTCCCAAACTGGGAACCTCTACGTACCACACTAATTCAAAAAGTGCATGATTCCCATATGACAGGCCATCCAGGTCGAGAAATAACATTATCTATTCTTTCTCGAAGCTTTTTCTGGCCCCAACAATATAAAGATGTTAGGAGATTTCTGAGAAATTGCCACATATGCGGTGGATCAAAAGTCTGGCGTCAGTCTTCGAGTGGCTTGCTGCGACCTCTGCCGATACCAGAACGGTTTCACTGTGAGTTGGCCATTTATTTCATGACCGATCTACCAACAACAGATAAAAAAGAAAGATTCCTTATGGTGATATATGATAGGCTCCTTGGTAGTGCTACACCAGAAGCCATGGAGACAATGGAAGCAGAGGCTTGTGCAGATAAATTTATTCTGAGTCATTAGCGTTATCATGGTTTTCCCAGTTCTCACATCAGATAGAGGCTCCAACTGGGTCGGTTACTTTTGGAAGAGGCTTTGTCAGTGTGTAGGTATCCAACAGCGACTGTCAACAGCATTTCATCCACAGACAGATGGAAGTGCCGAGAGGATGAACCAAGAAGTGCTAACTTACCTCCGAGCCTATATCTCTTATGCCCAAGATGACTGGGCCAAACTTCTTCCTTCTGCAATGGTTGCAATAAACAATAGAACTAGCTCAAAAACTGGCTTCAGTCCATTTTACTTAACTCATGGTTATCATCTCGAACCAATTCAGCGCCGTTATCCACCATCCAGCTTGGGTACAAATCCAAAAGCAAGAGCAAATGCCTTCATCAACCGCCTTCACGAGGGTCAAGAATTTGCAAAAGCTGCAATGGCAACAGCTCAGCAAATCATGGAGCACAATGCTAATAGGGGACGAAGACCAGCTGAAAAGTTAAAAGTGGGAGATAAAGTTTGGTTAAACCTAAGAAATGTCACTACCCCGCAGCTCAAGAAAAAATTGTCTTGGATAAATGCCAAGTATAAAATAACTCGCGAAATAGCTCCTGATATTTATGAACTTAATGTACCAAGTAATATTCACCCCAGATTCTTTTTTGATCTACTATGTCGAGATTCAAATGATCCGCTACCCTCCCAAGTCACCGATGACAGCCAACCTCTGCCACTTCTAGACGGAAAACACCCTCTTTATAGAGTAGAGAGAGTACTCAAAGCCGAATCGTTTGGAGGAAAGAGGTTCGTCTGCGTCAAATGGACGGGCTACAAAGAAACCACCTGGGAACCTCGAGAAAATCCTGTGCTTACTGATGCGCTCAAAAGCTTCATAAAGGAATACGTCGATGGAGATAATGTTGGAGACCCTAACGCAGGCAGCTATACAGGCCCCAGAGGCAAAAAGAAAAAATCCGGAGGGGGGAGGTGATGTTATGGGTACTATAATAAGTTCCCTGAATAGGGGCTAGAGCCCCTCATGTAATGTCGATCTCGGGAAACACTAACATTACCCCTGTAAAACATCTTCGTCTTTACCACACCTTAGATATACCCTTTTGACATCATTCTTTTAGAGAATCAGAGTAGACTTCGTTAACTTCGTTCGATTATTCAAATCACGACCCCATTTCGTAAAACTTCATGGTCTCTTTACTTACCCCACGACAACTGCATCCTATTCTCAAGGGAGGTAGCAGATGTTCCGTGGGGCACAAAACAGGTAAGTTGTAGAGTGCAGGTTAATGTCTTCCTAACGAAGAGATGATATGGAAATGTAAACGACGATGCAATGGTCTTCCGAAGAAGAGGGTAATTTGGGTATAAGGTATTTAGTATTTAAAAGACATTGCGTGAAGACGCGATGTGCTACATGCTAGAACTATATACATGAAAATATTCCATAGCTCCAGCTTCCCAAGTCAGTCGTTTCAAAACGCTTTGCTTGTCAAATGAGTTTAATGAAATTGATCTCATGACTCCGAACTTCCTGCATGACGTCTCATCTTACTATTCCTTTCATGACAGACTAACCTTCGAGACTAAGAGTTCATCTTAGATTAATTATAATGCACTAATCCGTGAAACCTATCCCCTTGGAATGAATTTGTCTCTTCTAGCGTGGCTCGATATAAACTTGATGTCGACATAGGGTATGGATTAGCAGTCCCACACCTTAGGATGTTTGATTTTTTGGATATGAATGCCAGTACATGCACATCCTGGACTGAAGTGTTGATGAATTATCGTTCCATCTACGTTCTTTTCGATCCATGAGCCACGATGAAGTCCATTGCATACATGATTAGGCACCTGATTCCACTGTGAAATCCCAGAATTCTACTGGCGTTTTCGAATCTTCAAGTAACATAAAAGCCTTGTTCTCATTACTTTGAGTTGTTATTCTTTCTAATCAGTCATTCTAGTGGGAGCTGTGAAGTGCAGTTACTCTTTTCTTAGATTTCCATTCTCCGAAAAGTTATAAAATCCCGGTTGTACCGTCACTCCTCCCTGCCAATATTGTCTCTCCGGATTGGTATCCAGCATTGCGGAATTGTGGGTTATCTGTATGATCCAAACTTTTCGACTCCAAATACCAAATATCAGCAAAAAAACTGTTCCCTCGTGTAAGACATTTCGTTTAGTGAGTTGAGCACAACGGTTCTTAATATTTGTCTTAGTACAAAACTTGCGTTTGGGCAATATTTGCACCAAAATTGGATTTATCAATTGTCCACTTTCGATAGCGTCGCTTATCAGTCATGATCCAGTCGACAATGCATCCATAAAAAGAGAAATTTCACTCTTGTTCCCTTGTTCATGGTGAGACAGAATTGCGAGTGAGGGTGAACATGTCTTCACCAATTTCTTGATGGATAGTATTCAAGTTCCCTAGAGAATGGTAGATAGATAACTATACTTATCCCACACCCTTACTCCTTAATCAAGGATCCATCAGTATAAATTTAAAAAAAAAAGTGGGAATAGTACTGAGTAAATCTAAATGTTGAACTTTAGCTTCCTCCTTTGATAGATTAAAAATAAAAATATTTGAAGTTCTAGAATCCCATGGTGGTAACCACTTGGCATTAAATCTATTCAGCTTGGATGAATTAGAGAGACCCTTCAGAAGTAGGGCTATTCTCTCAAGCTGGGTGCTGGGATTCGAATTAAGAAATGCAAAAATACCTAGGTCAGCAAATTTAGATGGAAAATCTAGCTCATCTTGCAATGAACTTGACAATATTGAATATAATGGATGGTTTGTTTAAAATTTTATAATTCTTAGCGCATAAAATATTGATGACTTAAAGTGTCTCATCCTGGTAGGAAGAATGGCAGCTTCAACTTCCAAAGCCTTACTTAGGCTGCTCTTATAAGCACCTGTAATAGATATAATAGCTTGTTTCTGCAGTTTTTCAAACATATTTGACAGCTTTCCTGTACCATATTTATTGTACCACAGCACTAAGCCATAGTCCAATATATGGATGATACATGTTAGGTATAGTTGTCTCAGTGCATTAAAACCTAAGCCTTTTGATTTTGAGGAAAGTGAAAATAGTCTCTGCAGAGTCCCTTGGGCCAGATGTAGTCTTTTTTCTACATGGGTTTTGAATGAAAGACTATGTGAAAGCCATACCCCTAGCCACCTGATAGATGATTTTGGTTGAAGGGTTAAGTCGCCTAGAGTAATGGGGTTTGGAATCAGTACTTTTTTCTTACAAAAGTGAACAAGCTCACTCTTGGAAATCTCGAAGGTTATAATCCATCGTAGTAGGCTTCAAATTTATGTTTCTTTTGACGGACTCGCAAGACCCAATCTCCAGGAGCATAAATTCTGGTAATGGCTTTCTTTTTTGAAGGTACGCCCGAGTTTTGTCGCGAGTTGCTTTTATACTGGCGACGTATGAGCGAGCGATAGGAGCGGCGTGGGATTTGACTAATTCTTCTGTCCAGTCACGTCTTTCTTGTAATGTTGGTTCTCGAACATATTCCGTTTATGCCTGCTCTTCGTTTGGCGGTTGTGTTCCGAAGAGCAAAAAGAACGGGCTGTAGCCACTAGGAGATATACTTCGGTTGAAGATGGAGACGGCGCGGGGGAGGGCGTCGACTGGTCCCAATGCCTAGGTATCGAGAAGAGTTCTTGTTAGAATGGCTTTTAAAAATATCGTTGGCCTGCTCTACCCTTCCATTACTCCGTGGGCGGATAGGCATCGACTGTGTGAAGGAAAGGTTATATTTGTGCTGGAACTGTTGTGCTTCTGTTTCAGTAAAGCATAGCGCGTTGTGGCTGATTATCTGCTTCGGCATTCCAAAGGTGTTAAATATATAAGAGAAGGGGGATTGTGTTAGCAAAATCAGCGCTCGGGACTAGGCGCGACTCTAATCATCCTGTAGAATACTCGATGGCGTGAAGTAGAGTCTGAGGACCGATCTGGGTGTGGTCCATTCCCCAACGAGTAAGCGGTGGGAAGGGCTTGATAGGGGTCAGTGTCGGTATGTTTACGGGGTGTGATCACAATTACTGCATTTGAATTGCTGTTTAATATGATCGTTCTTGTTTTTGCTATGAACTACGAAATGAAGCTATTAACTCCTGTCCCCCAAA
>JAATOF010008056.1:0-12435 GCA_013170925.1 Podosphaera leucotricha
CCCTCTAATGTGGACTTACAACGTCGTCGGAAAGGTGATGGTTCAAGTCACTTGTCACCGCAAATCATCGCAGGTCTCCTTCTCTCTGGTTTGTGGGAGTCGGGGCCTCAGGCATCCGGAGCAGTAAGCTCCGGCGTCCTATCCAATTTGGGACTAGTGTATTTTACCATTAGTTAGACGTAAAATAATAAACAAACAACAACATATATTGTTTGGATATGATTCTGGATTTCGTTCTGATAAATAGTGCCTTCTTTCAATCGCACTCTAATCTCTCTCATCCCTGCGCATTGAGAATTTGGGTCAGCTACAGTTTTTTTCCCTCTTATAAGGCCTTCTAATTCTATTATTCTAGCCTTAGTTGGAGTATTTCGGCCTGCTGATGCGCATTGGTGGCTGAAAGTTGGCCGTTATGTTTATCAGCTTTTCCCAACGCATGCGATGCCTCTTTGGAAAGGAGATTTTGCCGATGTCAAGGTTCGTGTTGACTTGATAAACCTGATGGGGAGCCGAAGGGACCTTGATCAAATCATCGTATACGTCGAAATGTTTTCATTGTGTCTCCCTTTGAGGTTTACTAGGTATGTCAGGGGTTAACTTCGAACTTATGAGATCCTTCGGTGAGTCGTACGGAACTAAACCCGATGCTTTTCATTCATCACTATTAACCCTACTCATGAGACTCTCATTCCTTGCTAAATTATAGCATTCAATAGGGTCGGATGGTGTAGTGGTACACCGTCTGGGCCAGTCTTCCAAGTAAAGTCTGGGTAGCCTGAACATCTACCCCACCCGAGACAGATGATCGCTGGTTCGCCTCCAGTAGACCTTACCTTACTGAGGAAAGTTACTACGACGGTGGTGGCATGTCTGGATAACCCATGGCTTTTTGAGAGGTTTCCCTTGGGGTGAGTTTCACGGATGGTACAATTCGATAGGGGTGAAGAAAAGCTGCCTATCATAACCGTAGTGATTCTTGCAAATGATATCTGAGGCATGATGTTCATCTCAACTATATCATCATTGTATCCGACTGACATCGACACCTGCGTGGGCCTTAAGGCGCCAAATCGAGTATAAATTGAATAAAATATAAATATAAATATAGCATTCAATAAATTTATTTTCATGACGGAAGTTGTATTATCAATAGATGCAAATATGCGACGAGTGGGGTGGAAGAGTAAGAGGAATATTATTATTTTCTTGGTAAATCTAAAGAAGTTCTGTGGTTGTGTGGCTTCCGTGGCCATCTAATGATAAGAGTCTTTCTTAATTACCAGATGACTTTATATCTGGCAGCAAAATACGTTTAAGCTCCTCTACAGCGATCTTAGTTGACGTCTGTCCATTTTCTGAGAAAGTATAGTTCCAGTCAAGAACTGATTTGGCTTGAAACCAACTACTTTGCAATTTTTTTACCTTAAAAAATCACGATAGGCTTCGTATAAAGCCCTGCAACTAAAATTGTTTCAATGACTGACATCCACTCGCAATCTCCGGGTGATTTCACGTATGCACGATTTCTGCTACTTGAGGCTCTTACTTTATTATTTGAACATACACCAAGTACGCAGTCAGTCTCATCGACATTCTACATGCTTTCAGTGAGTATATCACATACCCTCATCACGCGTTCGAACCAAGAAACATGCTCCCGAATTTTTTCAAATGAAGTCCCATTGATTCTAAAGACTTCTATGGGCCTGGCAAACATAGATTTAGCGCGTGGATTTGTTTAATTGAACTTTGAGACCAATGATATGCTTAGCATATTGTTGTCCTCATTCAGTCCAAGAATTCACGAGACCATTTCTCAGACGCAGGAATAGGAATGGGGGTACCCGAGAGAGTCTTGCTGTAGAATATAGTCACAGATAAATTTCTCCTGTTTGGGAGTCAATCGCTGGAATCGTTCTTGAGATATAATCCGAATGTATATGCCATGCAAACGAGCTGCTAATGTGGAGCGGGGTAGGTTGTACGCCTTAGGAGCAGCTCGTACTGAAATCAAAACAACTGAATTTAATTCTTTTAGGGCAGATTCGTGATTCTGATCGCAGGAATCCATTTCTAGCGATTCGTTGTAGAGATATAAGATGTTGAAATTGATGATGTGAAATTGTGAGGGTGGCCAGGTAAGGGATAATCAAGCTTAGTCGGGAAAAGCACGGATACGTGATTTCACTACGATATGTATCAAGATTAGAGCCATACCTTAAGATATAGTTACTCTTCTGAAGAATTCAAGGGGGCCGTCCAGATGAACGCATCAGATCTATGTATACCTAAGAGATTCACTACCTCCCTCTGATTCTTTCCCTGGCTCATGCCCCAGGACAAATCGAAGGTTGTGATAGGTTTTCAGAAAGAAAATTCTTGATTGAACGTATTTGAGAGCTGAGGACAGCCTGTCCTAGCGCCTAACTAACATTAGGATTTTGAGATACCGAATAACTCGTGTAGATTGAAGGCCTTCCTAGCCAATTTGATTTGCATCGATTCAAAAGGCGAAGGGTCGCACTTTGTTGTATTTGTGCCATCTATTTATCCCATAGTGGAATGGCATCCGTTGAATATTATGAGGGTTTCTCTAACCATCGTTGAAGCAATTATTTGTACCACATTATCCTCATTTCTCCCTTTAGTCTTCTCGCCATCCTTTGTCGTAGATAGTGAGTGCATAGATGCGGAACTTTCAGTTTGAGGGGAAAATCCAACTCGAGGTTGTTAACAATGTGATGCTCTATAGACTCCCAGATGAGAGTCGGAGATTCTCAGGGGATATCATATATAAGTACTGAGTCGTTGATCCCCTTATGACGGCCTTCTTTTCTGTACAAAATTCCTTTTACTTGAGCGTATCTAAAATTAACGTTGTCGTCGTAGTCGTCACAGTCTCTCTTAATTAGGCCAAAAGTATAATTATGTGCATCGTTAGTCGTGTCCGTGTACATAGATAAACAATAAACAAAGGTAACAACCATGGCAACCATAATGAGAACATAGTTCCGACCGAGCAACCCGTGACAGCCGATTGCCCTGTAACCTACTATTGCATTCGCAACAAAAACAAGTATTTAAGTTACTAGATTTCATTGAAGAGGAACTCACCTCAGATACCTCGTGATTTTACGCAACAATTAACTAAAGATCAGTGTCTTCAATCAGGTCACAGCTAAAGGTAATCTAATTCGTTAATATTGAATACCTATTTTTCATGAGCTTGGTCAACTGAATCTACGAATCAAGCGGATGCTATAGAGCTTTTTTTTGAGACGAGAAAGATCTCCTGCTTGTTTTGATGTTTTGAACGTCCTATAGCGAGAAGATAGTGCCTCTCATAAATGGAATAGTTTCACTGAGGTCCAAGTTATCAGTGAGATAGGATATTGACGCTCTTTTCTTTCAGGCAACCCAAGCAATGCAAGAGTTTGGGGGAATACAAACTACTCCTGATTATTGATTGGCTCCCATATTCAGCAGATGAATTCAACCCATTAGAACTCGTTTAAAACTTAACAAAGATTTAAATCTTAAGTAGATATCCAGACTTGGGTAGAGTTACACTCGGCTATATACTTCCCGCCCACTTCGCAAAAACAATTTATATCACGTAAATTCGTAATTAATCATCAACGTCAATTAAATTTGCCATTCCGAACTTATCATTTGGAATGTGTGAGCTTCTGCTGCTTCTGATACGTTTTCAGCCTCTTTTTCAGCTAAAATAGATACCTGTTGAGCCTGTAATCCGGCTGCTCGTTGAATAGCAACCTCTATCATTTTAGCATTGCTGTAACGCTTGTTTGGGTTTACTAGCAATCGCTTTATTAGCGGTTAGCCTATTTAATTGATACTTCAGCTGCTCAGGTTCAGCTTGGTACTTAGCTGCTTGTGCATTGCCCTGTCAATAGCCCTACCCGCTTTAGAGAGTAAAATCCGAGAAGGTCGAGGGAGATGAGAGATTTTCCGATTGATGGAGGAGCTGCTGAGAACGGTCAAGTCCTTTGAGCTCTGTGATGAATTTATACCTTCACTAAAGACTTCTGGGGCTTCACTACGCTATGGGGGGGGTGATGAACGGCCTAATACTTGGGATGACTGTAATTCTGTTTTAGGATGGTATGAGCAAAGCCCAAAAGCTTTCCATCCAAGAGCCCCTTCTCTCTAGCAAGATTGTAATAGGAGGTTATCAAGCGCTCTTTCTTAATCGGTGCTGCATCATCAAGGGCAGAGAGGGCTTGAATCTGTTCCCCGTAGCGGAATTTCACCACCGAGAAAGGAGCGGGATCTAGCGGCTGGAGAACGTGTGAGGTATGAACAGGGAGGTAGAGTAGATAGACTTTATCTTGTCGGTATAGTAACATAAAGTTTACTAGAGTATGAGAGCCGTGGCCATCGAGAACGAGCAAGTGCCATTGACCTTGGCGCAGTGTAGTACTCGGTAGAAATATTCGCTGTAACCAGTTGTAGTCAATTTGGTTAGGTCCAACCATTCCTTGGGGTTGTATACAGCTATTTGGATACTCCTTGGGCTGGGACCATGTGGTTTTTAAACTTTTTCCTATAAATATGACTAGGCATGGAAATTTCTGCCCGCTGGCAGAAATAGTCTCGATAATCGTCACCCACTCACGGTCCTCTGGAGTCTCAAGTTAGGCCTTCTTTTTCTTCGAGCTAGAAAGTAACCTAGTGTTGCTGCATACCCCTAGCACAAGCCCAGTCTCATCCAGAATCCAGATGCCTTCGTTGAGTTTGAGTGCGCCAAGTTTAACCTGAGTGCGTTCAAAAAGTTCCAGGAACTCTCTGATCGTGTCATAACTAGATACAGTCGTTCTAACACTCTCAATTGATCGCCCGACAACAGACGCTATGCTTAGATTACGTTCAATGAAGTGGGATATCCATAATTGACCGAGAGGCATGGAGTTGCCGTTCATCTGAAGGATTTGGGTTGCCATTTCTTTAACACGCGAATGAGACGGAGGTTGAACATGTGAATCTTCCTCGAGGATCCAGTCAACAAGAGAAGTCTCCTGCTCGGGAGTTAATCATTGCTGAATTGAGTGAGCTATTGCGTATAAATG
Source organism: Podosphaera leucotricha (assembly GCA_013170925.1). Classification (NCBI taxonomy): domain Eukaryota; kingdom Fungi; phylum Ascomycota; class Leotiomycetes; order Helotiales; family Erysiphaceae; genus Podosphaera; species Podosphaera leucotricha. The sequence continues at coordinate 5,091 of JAATOF010008056.1, forward strand.
TTCCTCACGTATCCGAGCTCTTAGCAAGGAGCGAGGCACACCATACGTATCGGCAGCAGCACGCACGCTCTTCAAAACACCAGAATTAAGATCATCGATAGCAGTTTCAATCGTATTTTCTCTAGAGTCCATATTCAGTGTAAATTGTCGTTGTGATTTAATGTTAAGGGCAAAGTAGTCTGCAGAATATAGTGGGCGGGACGTATACAGCCGAGCGTAGGCAGTAATTCTAAATCCGAATTTGGAGATGATATCAATTTCCCAGAATCAAAATTCGTTGTATAAGATGGCCACAATCCTAAAGTATGGCCAAATGAACCAGCAACCGATAATATACCACCGGATTGAACAAGGTTTGAGATGCGACGTCGAGAGAGATTGGTCGAAATGAGGAGAAATTCCACCCAAAATACCATTCTAATATAAAAGCTATTAAGATTCTGATACCTTAAGTATATAATTACTGGCAGAATCTGATAAATTTGACAATACCCTCGCCAGCAATTGATACTGAATATGAATCCTCAATTATTTTTTCAATCTTGACAAAAAAAGAGTGAGATTCAGATTGATACTGGTTTTGATATTTTGAATTATTTGGCCAATAATGCTGGCACTTTTCAATCTTTGGTATGACCTCTTCTTGCCCTCAATATAGCTTTAGCTCTTTTATGACAAATTTCATTTACCCTACCTGATAGCTCATGAATAATCTTCGGCACCTCTGAATACTTTCTTTTTCAGCCGCCATTTGACTTGACCGTAGAAAATATTTTAAAATTATTTATCAGTTATACCAAGGCATACAACTTCTTAGCATTGTTCTCCAATCCCTAAGCTGACCGTCTCATTAATTGTCCTCCAGCTTAAGCTTCTGTAGCCGCAACTATGGCTTGAGTAATTCAGTCGTTATTTATTCCATTAAGTTTGTCTCGCAAAATCGAATCTCTCTTCAATCTTTGTGTAATCGGACTTTCGAGTGAGATGGTTTCGGGTTTTTTCTTCTTTTCTTCTTTAGTGCTCTCAGGCCTTGTTCACTCAGAGCACCGAACTGTTTGAAGATAAAATTTGACGTTCCTTTCGGATTTTAAAATTTTTGTTGCGTCTATTGCTATATCTTTTTACCATCATGAGAAAGCTGCTACTATCCAAAAATGAGGAAAGGCAAATGGATACTCAAAGAAGATATTTCAGATTCTGGACGTTATGCCGAGGGATTTACTGATTTTAGTTATCGACTTTCCCCACTAGCATTTCCCCCACCATTAACTCCAGCACTTACCTCCCACGCACATTATGAAGCAGCGCTTCTCTTCACTTGATATAAAGGTAGGTAAATGATATCTTGAAATTTAATCATGTGGCTCATGGACTTAGGTAATTGCGCATGAGCTTTCAAAGTCTCTGACGACCCTACGTGTTCACAATATCTATGATCTCTCTTCAAAGATTTTCCTAATTAAGTTTGCCAAACCTGAGAATAAACAACAGATTATCATAGAAAATGGCTTTCGCTGTCATCTTACTGAGTATTCTCGAGCCACAGCGACGACGCCTTCTATTTTTGTTCAGAATTTAAGAAAGAGACTAAAAACAAGACGGGTCACATCCATATCGCAAGTAGGCACAGACCGAGTTATTGAATTCCAATTTAGTGATGGCCAGTATAGGCTGTTCCTAGAGTTTTATGCCAGCGGGAACATAATATTAACTGATGGGGACCTTAAAATATTGGCGTTGCTACGGATAGTAACGGAAAGCGAAGGTCAGGAGACCTTAAAAATCGGACTACAGTATGCTATCACAAATCGACAGAACTATGAAGGAATCCCACCTCTTACAAAGCTACGTTTGCAAGAATCATTGCAAAAAGCGGTCGATAAAGCACAAAATGACCTTGTGGCAAATACGAAAAAAAGCAAGGAGGCGAACAATTTGAGAAAAGCACTGGCTATCTCTATCACGGAATTTCCACCAGTGCTGGTTGATCATGCTATGTGTCTAACCCAGTTTGATTCAACTATTAAGCCAAGCGACGTATTAAGTAATGAAGCTCAACTAGATCATCTATTACAGTCACTGCAAGAAGCTCAGCGTGTCGTCCAAGAAGTGACTAGCTCAGATATCGCCAAGGGATATATAATTGCTAAGAAAAAGCCAGGATATGATGAAGCAATAAAAGAAACAAATGCTCGCCAATTTATGATTTATGATAGTTTTCATCCCCTGCGACCACGTCAGTTCGAAAACGATTCATCTTCAATTTTTTTAGAAATTGAGGGTTTCAATAAAACTGTCGATGAGTTTTTCTCCTCGATCGAAGGACAAAAGCTAGAATCTAAGCTAGAGGAACGTGAGCTGGCAGCACAACGAAAGATTGAAGCCGCACGACTAGAACAAGCAAGACGAATTGATAGTTTGCAAGAGATACGGACCATCAATGAAAGGAAAGCCAGCGCTTTACAAGCAAACCATGAACGAGTACAAGAGGCTATGGATGCTGTTAATGGGCTTATTGCTCAGGGAATGGACTGGATAGAAATTGGTAAGCTTGTTGAAGTTGAGCAACGAAGAAAAAACCCAGTAGCCTCAATTATCAAACTGCCACTAAAGCTCCATGAAAATACAATCTCCCTCATGTTAGATGAAGTTATATTTGACGACGAACTCACTTATGAAACGGACAGTGATGTATCAGAAAGCGAGGATGAACCTCTCGAATCCCAATCCTTAAAAATAGAGAAGGTGGTCGACGAAAGGCTTGTAATTGATGTCGACCTAGGAATATCTCCTTGGGCCAATGCGCGCTCTTATTTCGATGAAAGACGTAATGCGATTCATAAAGAAATCCGAACCCTAAAATCATCATCTCAAGCGCTTAAAAGTCAGGAGGCAAACATAAAAGAACATCTTAAAAAATCATTGAAGAAAGAGAAAGATGTTTTGCGTCCCGTTCGACAGGTCTTATGGTTTGAAAAATTTACTTGGTTCATATCCTCTGATGGCTATCTTGTTCTTTCTGGTAGGGATGATCTACAGAACGAGACCTTATATAAGAAGTATGTTCATCTATCATTTATCGTTATTCATAACTCAATTTTGAGGGAAAATTAAAGCTAAAATTAATCAGATATCTGAAGAAAGGCGATATTTATGTCCACGCTGATGTAGCAGGTGCAGCAGTTGTTGTTATTAAAAACAATATGAAAACTCCTGATGCACCTATTCCTCCCTCAACATTATCTCAAGCCGGAACTTTAGCAGTGGCTTGCTCGTCAGCTTGGGAGTCCAAAGCTAGCATGTCAGCTTGGTGGGTTAGTGCTGTTCAAGTTTCGAAATCTGCTGTTCCAGGGGTTTTTTTATCGACTGGAAGTTTCCACATCAAGGGAACTAAAAACTTTCTTCCTCCCTCAGTTTTGCTACTAGGGTTTGGCGTTCTCTTTCAAATAAGTGATGGTAGTAAAGTCAAGCATTTGAAGCATAGGATACGAAACCCTGAATTTGAAATAAACTCTACCTCTGATACAATAATCCAGCACGATGAAACTGTACCTAAGAAACTTCCTTCAATCGATATTCAAGGCCAAGAAGATAATTGTAACAAAGATAATGAACCTGGTCTGGAAAAAAAAATTGAAGAGCTCAATCTGCAAGAATCTAACCTGGTAGATGTGCAGAACGTGCTTGATCATCATGAAAAAATTACAGAAAAATCGGAACATCGAGAAATCGACAGAATTTCAGAATATCATAAAAACGAAGATCAGAATTCTAGTCAAATATCGCCAATTGTTGATGTAGCTTCTTCAGCTTTAAAGATCACTGAAACACCCAAACCTACCAAAAATACCCCTGTGAAACGAGGGAAAAAAGGCAAGGCGAAGAAAATTGCCCAAAAATACAAAGATCAAGACGAAGAAGATCGTATTGCAGTGCAAAAACTCATCGGCGCTGCTGCAGGCAAAGAAAAGGCTCTCGCAGAAGCAACAGCCAAAGTAAATTTTGAAGCCCAAATGGCCTTCCAAAGAGAAAGGAGAAAAGCTCAACATCAAAAAACCCAGAAAGAAATTGCGGAGCACGAAAATTTACGCCAGCAGATGCTTGAAGGAGAGTATGACGACGAGGAGCAAGAAGACAAAATGTTGATTCTGGAAAATTTAGTAGGAACGCCAATGAGAGGCGACGAAATCCTCGAAGCAATACCAGTCTGCGCTCCTCTATCAGCTATGAGAAATTATAAGTATAAAGTCAAAATCCAGCCCGGTATGACAAAGAAAAGTAAAGCAATTAAAGAAATTTTAAGTAGATGGTTATCTAATAGGGAGAAAAAAGGAAGAATTGACGATTTAAGCGAAGACCCTGAACAAATTTGGCCACGCGAGTTAGAGCTGTTGCAAGGCTGGAAATCTGAAGAGACTGCAGGAGTCATTCCTGTCAGTAAGATACGAATTATAATGACTGGCGAAAATTTCGGTGGGACTTCTTGTCGAAATAAAACCAAGACAAAGACAGCTGGAAAAGCAAGTAAAAAGTAATGCTGACGAAGAAATGATCTATATTTTGATACAGGCCGCCTTTATCATAGTAGAATGTTCATACATAGTTTAAGAAGCTACGACTTGACTACACACAATTGAATTGAGGACCGCATGTTTAGTGATGTAACACTAATGCTTGATCTCTGATAATTTTTTCTCAATACAGTTTGGTCGCATTTGCCGTCAACTTTGTCCGTATCACATCCTGATAACGTCCGTGACCTAGACCTCACTACCGTAGACTGACACCCTTTAACGCCAATCAACTTTTATATCTTCAGCCGGTCAAGATTGTCTAAATTAATCTCTATTACTTACTTGCAAAACTCGCCAGCTCGAGTAGAGCCCCCTAGCTAGTCTCAACTTTCATCCGGACTCTCGGACGTTCATGTGATTCGTCTTTCTGCCTAGTTCCGAGCGACCGGCACTCTCGCCTCATTTCAGTCAGTGGGAGTGAACGTTTTTCTTTGGGTAACTTGTGCCGCGAGAATCGGTGACCCTTGAACTACGCCTCATCCTCGGAGTCGGTCTTTATGAGACTGGGTAAGTTCTTAATAGTTTGATCTTCGATATTATACAGGTTATTTCTTCAGCTTAGAAGGCAAACATTTTGGAGGACTCAGATTAGCCCTTTACTATCATAGATTGTGTCATTTGGATAAATTTTAAGTCGGTAGTTTGAGAAGATGAGAGGAAGTCCTTCATTATCTATTTCTAATATCTCTCTAGCTTTTTATATAGACCTCTCCAATTTTCAATCTTTCACCTCGCTCTTCTTTCCTCAGTCTAGAAGAATTCTGCCATCAGTAATTCGATATTTATTAGCCGAAGACATCAAGTTTTGAATATCGATGTTTCCAAAGTTACAGCCGTTCTACTGGCACCTGCAAAAGGCAATAATTATATGCAAGTATAGATGATTAGATTCTCGAAATAACAAATTAAACAAAGAAAGTCCCGATTAACAGGTTGTCTCACCAGCCTGCTGTTTCCGATTCTTCTTTTCTTTCTCTTCAAATATATCTTGGGATTCTTTGGTGCTAAGCCCTTCTTCAAGCTGCAATCGTGAATTTCTAGCTTTCTGTCGTTTAGAAAGCGCCAAGTTTGCGTCTTCAAATACTTATAGGTGCTCATTCCGATGAGTATTTTTGATTGCAAATTCTCATAAACTCTTCCCTAATCCTAATCGGTCAAAATCTTCTAAGATGGATGCAGAAGAGCTGCTTTAGTAATTATAGATTCGATTCTTGATTGTCACGGTTCTGTAGAAGTTAGCAAGGGGCTTAAGTTAGCGGGAACGATTATTGATATTTATTTCTGTCAAGAGGTAATGTAGAGTAGGGAGATAGTGTCCTATTTATATTACAAATTGGTTCATTCCTTGCTCCCCCTAAGTCCTGTTCTAACCTATCACGTGCCGTAGCGTCGACCGAGCAAACTGAGCAAACTCCACCCGCATTCCAGCATCTTCCACCCCGTGCCATAGCATCAACGTTACCGGGGTGGGTGTCTTTCCCCGCCCGCAGCTTCCGACGTGCCGAGCGAATATCATCGTCTACTAGTATAGTTTCCGTCGATCCTGACCGGTTCGGAGACGTTCCGTCATTCGTGGATATCTTGGCCGTTCCCCCTTTTACCGTGGGTTCGTCTTGAGGGGTACGGGTTCCGATTAACGTCAACCCCACGTGGGCCTTCGGTTTGCCCAGAGAGGCTCGCGTTGCATAACGTGAGCTACAGGATGCATTCGGACTATCGGCCGTTACATTGATATAACTACATTGTAGAATACTCTCTTGGGCATTCTAGAGTGTTCTTGATTCTCATCCATGAGAGCAACGAGTTCGTAAATGGACATCCAGCATGATTTTAGGAAAAAATAGGGAGAATAATTTGATTTTGGTGTGGCACTCGTGGTTCAGAGTTATCCTTGGATAGATCTTGGTCCATACCTGGTTAAGCCTTGATTATAAAATCGAACTACCAAAGGAACTGGCTCCAGCGCACCTGACAACGAGAGTTCCTTTATCAAAAAGTACTCAAGGTTACGGTAGTCGGTGAGAATAATAATGGAGTAAATAGAGCCTCAGGAGTTCAGTCCACCAGCGTACAAAAGCGTCAGATAACGGCTGAAAGCTTTTTGTCATATATCTCATAGTTGCATCCAAAGTTCTCGAATTTCTTTGACACCAACGCAACTGGATGGAACTCCTGCGGAGACTATCAGAGGAGTCTACTTTAACGAAATCTCTTTGGAGACGTCAAAATGGCGTAGTACTGGTGCTGCGACGTATGATTTTTTTTGAAAAAACTCGAAAGTTTTCTGACAAGTGTCAGACCACACAAATTTCGCATCTCTTTGAGTAAAAGCTACTAAGGATCTGACGATTTTTGAGAATTTTTTCGATAAAACATTGATGATAAAAGGCAGCCTTGCACGTCTTTAAAACAAGAAGGATCAGTCTAGTTGACGGTACACTTGACCTTTTGGGACTATTCGAACTCTTTTTGTATAGATGATCATATCAAGATAAGTTACGTCCTGAACTTCGAACTCACATTTTGTAATATCGCTATGTAAACCAGCCTTACTTAACACATCAAGTACTGTTTTTTCATGGATCCTAGGTGAAAGCAGGTCATTGGAGTAAATTAGGATGTCATCAATATGTGCGGTGCAAAAGATATCAGGGTAGGGTTTGTTAAAGTTACCTTTAGCATTGTTTATCCGTCACCGATAAAGGTACGATGTCGAAACATGCAGCTAAACAACAATGGATATGCATGGATCAGACAGGTGAGATTATTCC
>JAATOF010008060.1:0-10534 GCA_013170925.1 Podosphaera leucotricha
ATGCAACTTTTGGGACAAATAATTCAGGCATAGACCGTACACTTTTTTTGCTGAGCATGACGGAACTGGCGTCCCAATAGCATATCTATTTGTTGGAAAAGATAACTTACTTAATTGGAGCAGCGTCATCTGGATCAATGACGCAATTACTAGTTCAATTTCTAAGGCTTCTTCAACGACCAGGTCTTACACCAGCTTTTGTCATTGCGATAAACTAGTTAGAAGAGAATAATTTGTTAAAATAATAAAACATAATGTTGTCTCACAATTTTTTTTTTAAAAAGTATACAAACAAACAAGAGGGTAGGTTGGATATAATGTAATATAAAAAGTCACTGATCAGGGTTGATTGAACTTAAGCAAATTTGAAAGGCAGCAATTTAATATGTATGTACATGTAGGTTGCATAAAAAACTATCAGTAGCATTAGTTGCTTAGTATTATTCTTGATGAATTTTATTAGACCATTACGAGACGTTGTACTCCGTTCTGATGTGGAATACTTTATAATTAGATAGTTACTGACCAGACCACAAGTTAAGAAAGTCAGAATAATACCTCTGTGACATACCTTCTCTTTTTTGTTTTCACGTATCATTCTATCATCTTGTGTGATAATTCCATATATTGATCTCTTCGTTATCTCTTCCTAAATCTAGATAACTGATACAACCTCTGTTTTTGCAAAGAATTCAACGCTAACAGATGTAGATTTTACAGTGGTTAATAAGAAATCGAGGAAGGTAGATGCATAAGAAATTGAGATTTTATTAATGTCAAATAAATTACTTGAATAAAAAGAAAGGAAATATTTTATGCAGAACAAATCAAGCAACGGGGAAATTGGGGCTTATTTGGGTCGCTCATTTCAGAGGGTATGTATGGTGTTCATTGCTAAGCTTTTCACAGCTAGAAAAAGTGCTTTGAGACTCTCCCGATGGATTCGAATCAGCTTTCTCCGGTCTACAGCGAAGCATACACATGTATCAATATTACTTGTGTGTTGGGTGTCGTAGATACCTTTATACTCAACTCGCCGATAACGGTTTACTGGCCTATACTACACTACTGTACTATCTGGTCTATACTACTGTACTATATGAGTTTCCGGGTTGCCGATCGGTTGATCGCGGGAGATACACCGGGGTGCGTCACGTGTCTGACAAGACGCGAGATGCTTGTCCCAAAGACCATGATGATAATTGATTCTAAAATTTCCGACCCATCAGCTCAGAAGGATCATTCAAAGTTCATCAATCCTCTAGACAAATAAATAAAAAACGACAATTAAATTAAAAAAACTTGTGATCGCTTTCTTGACTCGCGAAATGAGCTTCTTAACAACATCAGCTTTCCCATTATTGTTGTGTCCCAAGTTATGTGGCTTCTCTTGTTAGTGTTATTTTCAACCATCTTCTCCGACACGCCTCTCGCCAACCCTCTTGATACCGAAAATGTCGAGGGCGATCTTACTGAGAACGATGGTTACCGATGCGGCCGAAGAGTTTTCACCCGCAAATTCCTTCAACATGAAGCTGATCTGATCAACCATCTCATTTTATCAAATTTGGCTACTACACCTGATTCTCTTTCTCCCCAAGTTTACACAGGTGATTTAGACTTCGGAGCAGATGGTATCACACCATATTTATGGCAACTCCCGCCAATTGACACGGCTCTATCTACTGAGTCACATTCACAACATTTGGGTAATAATATATCCGATCATCAAACTCCGAGTTAAATACTAAGGGTGAACAACAAAATCTAGAATCATATTTTGCTATCCTTGCCAATGTTGATGGTCAACGATTTCATGTTATTGGTGCTATGATGCAACTCTATGAGATTAATTCAAAATGTACTTATGAGACGCATCTTGATGAGTTCTCAAACTATGATATTGCGGCAGGTTATCGATGCCCAATACAAGTCTTCTCCTTCGAAGTTGTAGATAAATTCATAGGAGTGCCATTTGGACGTGAGGGAGGAAAGCATAAGATGATTGACGCGCAATTCCATTATAAGTTTAATGGCAAATCACTCTTTGATGAGTCAGAAGTGCTGTTGATGCGGCCAGTTTCTTCCACCGGAAGGATTCATGCCTTAGGTGAGTGAAAGATTCTCTCTCATAGATTATCCAAGAGAGGACCCTTCACTCGTGAGGTGCTCAGATTTTGACTTCTGAAATTTTAGCTCGCTCTTTTATCATCATGGATAAAAATTTTCAACTTTTGGGATTGGTTTATAAGAAAGATGATTATTATGTTCGGTGTAGACTCACCGCACACCAGCAAATCGAACCAAGATTCATCGGTCCAGCTCTACAACAATCTCCTGAGAGAGTTGATCTCGAAAGTCTCGACGTATTTCAATGCGAATCCGCATTCATATTAGCCAGTGAAATCTTAGAAATTGCCAAGATTGCTCCGTCGGCATTCTACGGTGCTATAAAAGGCTCACATGCGACATTTCCACGAAATATTTTCCGGTCATACATGGGCGGAACTGAAAGCCTCTATGAATGGCCTGCCCGAAGAAAATTTAATAACCGTCATTATAGAGTCCCTTCGGGTAAGAGTATGTATTTTTCAATTTTTTCTCCTCCGTGCGACCTAAAAGAGGCTCTCCTTCACTTCATGAATACTTACACTTTACAGTGAAAATTTATCTGATCATTGATGATTTTTCTAATGTCTACAAACTGATTGTGAAGCCCGATCTCAACAGATCTGAAGATTGTACGAGGAAGCTGGTAGACAAAAGGCGTTACCTTACACACCGTAAAGATACATGATAAAATTTTCATGTTTATACATCGTTCGGCTCTCAGAAACTATCCATAGGCTTCTTCTATTCAAAAATTCCCAGTTTCAAATGTTTAAGAATTAAGAATTTGAAAAATATGGCTTTGCGAATGCGAAATTAAAATTTAGGTTTTATTTGGTCATCTGCCGAGAGATTAATAATTTGAGGATGCATGTATATTTACTTCTAAACAAAAAAGCATTAATTTCTAATATGTTTCCTCAGACGAAAATTACTTCAAAATGAATCAGGCCTAGTACATGTGTAGCTAATCGCGTCCTAACTCGTGTTGCATGAGCGAAAGTGCGCGTTCACTACCATTATTGTTTTATTTCAGCCAGATGTTCTATAGAAATCATATTAGTTGTGTGATTGTAGAGCTGTCCTTAAAGAACTACAGGCTCCGAGACAACGTTTGGCTGTATCCCAGAGACGCTTAATCGGATTTACATCTATCGATTGAAATAATTCACCACATCAGAGTTGTAATCTTGTCTACATTCCGGAATGTCTTTGTCAATTGGAATGTATGTTTGAGCTTTTTGTCTTATTGATAGAATACTCCGTTTCTGGTGCAAATGGCGAGCGTGTATGCAATGTCATCAACGATTGGACTTAAACCAGTGCCCAGATTTCAGGTCAATTGGTTCAGGTCAATCCTCCCCATTATTTTACTGGTATCAACTATTGCTGCCGCACCGAGCTTTACACTGCACTACATACGACTACCAGAAGGTTTCTTCATCCGACTACTTCGTGGGGGTGTAGACCAGGCCGATTTAACACCGTCATGAATCAGTCCCCTTAGCTTGATTCTATCAGAGCGCACGACTCTTTTCCCATCATCCCGCATCGGATGACACGTTCGCAAGCTTACTCCAATCGAGCGTCGGTTGTGCGTTTCATAGATAGCTTTGATCGGTGCGCCATCGTGGTCGCTCTCAGATGCCATCTTCATAACGCCCATCTCACTATCCGCCAGGTGGAACATTGTCGCCAGGTGGAACATTGTCTTTTCTCCTCTTTGGGCCCCCACGTTCGTGAATTCACGCGCCGACTCTGCTCTATTGTTTATCTGAACTATGACTTTTGAAATTGCCCCGCCGTACATTTGGCCCCAAGTAATATTCCAGAACTTTCTACTTGGAGCCTATCCTTGAATCTCGTCGTGGTGGTAAATATGTGTCTATGTCAATCCTTCCCGCGTCTGAAAATAGACACTGTGTGGTCATCACACTTTTCATATTTCTTGTTTTGGTCCTTCACCCTTCACCCTTGAATGACGTGTACTTGAGAGGACTTCGGATTTGTTAATTTTCTCTTCCGTGATACAGTGTTACAGGCTGTTGCCGCATTCATGTGCAACCGGAGTTTACCCAGTTGGTACCATACTTTGAAGGCGCCCGAGACGCGTCGGACGCGCTGCGTACGTAAAACTACGCCCATCCTATACACAATATAAAGCCTTATTGCACAACGCACGGATACGAAAAGCTAGCGTAGGATATTCCTTCACATACAGCTCCTGACTGGATTTTGGTCGAATAACTACTACAGTTTGAAAATTAAATACTCATGCCGAGGTTTTGAAGCCGGATATCACGCGAAACTAACGCCTTGCGGCAGATCACCTTGTCAGCGATCATCCATCCACCAAAGAGAAGTGAGAAAACCCTCTAGTCATTAGGGTACGCATTCGCCACCAAGCGAGTATAAAAACACTACGAGGGATGTAGATTGGGGTGGGGGTCCCGCGAAATTCGAATCAACTTTCTCCTGTCTCAAGTGGGGCGCAGTACTCAGGATAATAAGGACAGATTCAATGAACACACATATCTATGATTCGTAATCTAATCAAATTGCATCTTCGTCACATACTATTTTTATACGTGTAACGTGATTCTTTAGCGATTGCCCCGCCATCCCATTTGATAGTAAGGATTCACCGTCAATTATTCCATCATGGCAGGACAACGTTAGGAACGGGCCTCAAGGGGCGGGATACACTCGTTTAGATAATTTTCCACATCTCGTACCTCCGATTGATCGGCTGTATGTACCAAGCCACTTTATTTATTAGCTTTTGTCGAAAGCTGTTATGCTGACGTTGTTACTCACGGGTACATTTTCAAAGTCACATCAAATCCAAGTTCCTTGAGCTTCTGTGCCGAAAGTTGACCCCATCTTGCCTTGACAACTGGATCGGCGTCGCCGTGGCCCATGAAGATCTTGGTCTTATGGTTCACATTGCCAGACTGAGTCAGGTAATCTTTTAACTTGTCATGCAAAAGTAAGTAGCAAGAAAGTCCCACAATCCCGCCCAGTTTCCGTGGATAGGTGATGCCCGAGAAGATGGACATCGCCCCGCCTTGGGAGAACCCGGCTAAGACGACTCGGTTCGGAGCGATCCCCGCCGCTATTTCGGAATCGATGAGGTTGTGAAAGGAAGCGCGAGTAGCGAGGATACCCGGCTCGTCATGTGGAAATTCGGTATCCTGAAGATCCGCCAGTTGCGTCTGTGTAACCGGGACTTAGCTCTGAAGCGCCGAAGGGAGGGGAGCAAAGAACGCAACGGCAGTGCAGCATCTTACAATATCGTACCATCCAGGCATAGACATCCCCATGTTCTGTACGTATTAGTCGCTGTCGAACTCGAGCACATGGATAGCCTACAATGGTAATGGGAATAGTAGGTGCATTGGGAAAGATGAATTTCACTTCCTCAAACTTCTGATGCTGCCGCCATTTTTCCGCAAGCCAGACCCAACCGGATCCTGTGTCACCAAGCCCATGGGCGAAGATAACTGTCGCTGTGTGTCGTTTTACGGCTGGGATAGCGATCGATGAGAGGGATGCCATTTTGCACGATGAAATTGGGCAAGTGTTTATCGGTGCGGGGATATGCGCGATGTGGAGGAGCCGACGCTTATCTATGTACATGTATCTTACGCGCCGTCACCAAATAGCGCGTATTGTACATTTATTTATGCTCATTGGTATCGGGTTCTCGTAGTGTATCTATCTCCGTCACTTTCTGTCCAATTGCTTAGTTCTTTTCTGATGTCTGAACGAGGCCCTTCGCCTGCGCTGAGCGCTCTGCCGCCGATCCCTTACTCACCAACTATTTCTCATCTTTCAACTGCACTCCCAAGTACTTACAACCTCCCCCTACCACCACCACCGCCCAGCCATGCCCACGCAATTCTTAATGCAACAAATCTCGAAACTTCACAGAATGCATACAGCGCTCTCTTACAATGCGCTAAATCATATCGACTTTCGTTAGCCGCATTAAGCGCGTCTGCTAGTAAATTCGGTGGTGCCCTTGAAACTTGCGCTCGATTAAAAGAAGCCCGGAATGAAACCCTAGAAGCTAGCACCACCAGAAACTTGGAAGGATCATGGCATGCCGCAACTTTCCAATCTGAGCGCCGGGGTGACTGCACCGCCGACGCTCTCTTAGCAGCCGCTGGGGCTCACCAATTGATCGCAAATCATCAGCAAATTCTTTCAGAGACCATCTATAAAAACTTTGAAGTGCCGCTGCTTCATGAACTCGATCAGTGGCAGCGACGCCTGGAGGATGAGGAGGAAAGCTACAAGCGACAAGCCAAAGCCATGAGCAAGGAGATTCGCCGCATGGAAAAGACTAGCATGAAGCTGCACAAAGCTCAGAAACGAGATCTAAGCCACTTCCGCAGTCATCTCGTCAACCTCATGGGCAAGATCGACGCGCTGACGAATCTAAGCGATGGGCACGGGAAAGCTATGGTCCGGGACTGTCAAGACATGTCGCGTGCCATCGTCGCGTGCAGTGCAGGCATTGTGCGAGCTGAGGTGGAGATTTACGACGCCTTCGCACGGAAGGGCTACCACGGCGGGGGCCTCGATGAGCTGTTGGAGAAAGGTCGTGATGTCTTCGTAGATGATCAGCGTGCCCGGAGCACCGAAGCGGAGAGCGCACACATCTTCGCCGCCATGGAATCACCTACCCCAAGCATGCTACCTCGTCCCGTAGATTCATCTAGATTATCCAAATGTGACCGTACCGGTCGTAACACTCAGGGAGCGCAAGATGATCTTGATCGTATTGGAACAGGAGTACCTCATGATCCAGACCACCCCCCAACTCCATCTGAACGCGACACTCAACCGACCATGCTGAACCGTCCGCGGCCGATGCGGCTTTCCTCTCCAATGTTTGTGGAAGAGGCTAAGGTGGAAGACCCACTTGCAACCGCGGAACGTCCAGCGCAAACGTCAGAAGATACGAGAGAGTCATGCGCCAATGCATCAGCGACCAGCACCATGTCACAGGATACGATTCTTGTCGATGCCTGCGAAAATGAACAAGACTTCCCACTTTCGCCGACAACAGATGATGACAATATACCACTCAGTGCTAGTGACAGAAGATGCAATGTCTTTTAGGCTTTTATTTGGAAAGGATTTGACTTAAACTTTTATAATTTGTATTGAGCCAATCCATTAGTTAACGTTGGCGTCAATTATCTTATTGGATCTAGTTAATGTATTCTTTTAATTATATTTTAACCTATTTTCTCTGATACTGAATTAAATAAAGGATTCAGGGCTTCCGAGAATATAAGCCTACCATTACTGATGGTGCCGTGTGGAAAGTGTTTCTCAGGCCCAAGCATCTGGAACTAAATTTCGCGGTAAAATATGTTTTCTTATGAGTAGTCCTACCTTTTGGCCAAGATTACTAAACATTGAAGCTAGTATGGGCGACGGTAGTCACATATAATTCCATCCCGAGTTGATCAATCATCTTTTGAGTCACCCACGATTGTGATACCAGTATATCTTTCGATAAACCACATTATTTTCCAGTATAAGCTCGCATTTTTGTAGTCAAATTCCCCATGTTCTGTCCGAGGTACGACACCACCGATAAGATCCTTGCTGACCCAGCCAATGATTGGGAGGCTAGCCAAAAACTTCTGAAATTGGGACTTTTGAGGTAGAAGAGCGTGATCAGCAGACAGAAGTCTCATCTTTCGAGCAGTCGGAATCCGCTGACAAAATTCACCACCTGAAAGGAGCCCAGAAGCGGATCCATTTATAGTGTGCGAGATTTCGGAGTCGATAGTTCTACTAAGGTAGGTTAAGGAAGATTGTTGAGAGTCTGCAGGTGACAATAACCCATTTTCTTGATCGGTAGACGTCGATGGAAGGCTGAAAAGTGATTTAGATTTGGAAGGGATATAATTTCCTTCAATTTGCCGAACGTCGTTGATTCTAGAGGCACTCTCTAGAGATTGAGTATCACTTAGGTCGTATTGTTCGGATGCATTATTTACATCATCTATAAATACCTCTTCGTCGTTTGAAGGTGGAATACCACGATAACGCTCAGCATAAACATAGTGTCCAAATATTCTTAACGGTGAACATTCTATCGCAGTTTCTGCGTTCTCGGCTGAAGAAAACGTGACCTTGATCCAATGTTCTCCTCCAGCAAATTTTAGAGCTTTAGCTTTTTCTTCGGGCGTGAGAGGCTGAGGACGCAATGAAGCAGGATCTCTTAAGTCAGCTTTGAATTTGCGCTGTTCGGCTGGTGGATCTCGAGGATAGTCTTCGCAGATTCGACCTGCGATTCTCTCGTATTCTCGAATTGCAGCATACTGCTGTGATGATTTGAACCCACGTAGGATAACCTCTGTTGGCTCCTTGAGCCTTTGCTTTGAGAATCTGGATATTGAAGTCATCATAGAATTCCTTTCGTTCTGTCCACCAAGAACGTTGGAGTGAGACCCAGATGTTAGAAGAGGTGGTCGCTGAGATATGTTCGTATTTTCGGCTGCTTTTTGTGCAAAATAGTTTGAGAATATTGTATCTGCTGCGGCCAACGTTGGATCTTCACGCTTCACAGCTGGTGTGCCTGTTCTTGACTTAGAGCGACGTGTGGATTTTCCAAATGATCCTGTTTCGGGAGCATTTCGTCGCAATCGTGTACTAGAATTGTTTACATTGTTTCCATCCATACTGTGGTGAAATTTTATCAGTAAGTCGGCTACGCTGTATAGTGCTATTGACCTTCTTGACATACCCAGGAAATATTAAAGCATAAGGTCTTTGAACTCCATCTTCACCGACATACAATTCATCTTCGGGAACGTTATGGAGGATAAGTGGTGGCATAGTACCAAGATTTTTAAGAACAAGGACGAGAGGAATTTATCAACTGATGTGCGAGGTTTCTTTCCTCAAACTATTGCGTAGTAACTTATTTATTTTATTTACTCTGAACTTTTTTATGGTTTTCTCACCCAGCAACACCCTGGGCTTAACATACAGCCTTGCCCCTCGTACAAGGGGTCGATAATTAACCAACTTAGTCATTCCTAGAATCAGCTACCTTGGACCTCAGGACTTACAGGAAAGGACCACGGCAACTTTGAGCGACCACGTAATGTTCAGATTTGTATGTAGCATATCTCATTAACATCCGAAATCTGATGAAAAATAAGAAAACTTGGGCTAATGAGTAAAAATATCAAAGCATAAAACTTTGGATGTTATTACGTTATTCCACAAGGCAAACTTACCGGCTTCTGAAGGAGTCTTCAATATTTTGAAGCAAGCATGTACCAAATCTAGTGCTCTTGACTCCGTAAAATCGAGCGATAACTCTGGATCCCCTCAGAGAGAGGAATTTCAACTAGAGGTCACCGAAGAAATACCAACTCAAGACCAACTGAGAAGTATTCTTGAATATGCCGGGGCCTCAAAACTTAATTCCATCATCAAAGGAGCTCAAAATGAAGAAGAAGCATTAAAAGTCCTACGAACTCAGCCATCAAGATTTCAGAGGCCTATCGTAAATCATTCCCAATCTCAGTAGATCTACTGAAGCTGATGATATTTAGATTGTTGACTGGGCTCGTGGAACAGTGGGAACTACAACATCCGAATCTGAAATATTGAAACTAATCAACTCTACTCCAAAAAAAGAATCGTAGAATATAGTATCAGTAGATGAACCATAATTTGTCTTACACTTGCGATTGGAGTTGACAACATGTAACAAAATGCTACCTAAGCTACGAAATAATAAAGTGAAGAATGGCAGATTTTCTTACGCTAATTATGGTCAAAAATAACATAATAAAGCATCAGATATGTAAGATTCGCCATAGGCAAGTGTATGATAAATGTAGTAATTGTAAGATGCCTCTCGTCTAAATACACAAGTTTATATATATGGTCCGTGCATGACCTCATCCCTTGATTCTACGTTATCGGTATAAAACTACATGTACTCTCTTGTGGAGGATTAAGAAATATGCAGCCAAATACCTTTTGTTGCTAAACTTCTTGCACTTTTTCGAGCCTCGATACCAAGTAAGAGAAATAGCGGTTGAGTCAGAAAAATTAGGGGTTCAAATTTGACGCATCTTACACAAAATCGAAGAAATACATATATTTTTATTTTTATTTATTCATTCAAGTCCTAGGCCGAAGCCCCAAGTCCATTTATGGCGCAGGACCGGTGAAGCCAGCTAAGGTTACGCCAAAGACGCAGAGCTTAACTCGTTTCAGCCAAATACTACTGAGAGTAGCAACAAATTTTAAAGAAAGGAAATACAAATGAAATTAGTTTAAGGAATGTACCAAGCATTTCTCATAGTCCGTCATCCCGCCATGCAAATTGCGATGACTTCTTAAAAAAAAAGAAAAACCTCACTCCTATGCATCCAGC
>JAATOF010008067.1:0-12397 GCA_013170925.1 Podosphaera leucotricha
AATTGTTCTGATGTCGGATCAATGTAATTAATCTGTGATATAAATTAGAAGAATTTCGAATGATAATTGAGAGAGTTGTGGTGTTGCGTAGTTATGAATATGGCGTTGAAAATTCTTGGTTGATCTGTGGGATTTGAAATATTTTACTAGTGAAGCAATTTTTTCTGAACATTCAAGTAAAATGGGTAGATTTTACTACCACAAACACAGTTCCCTGATCGATCTGGCTTAGTGTAGGCTTTCCATGCACTTTAAGTAGTTGCACACTTCCATCGTCTTTTGTTAGGACACCGAAAGCGTGGAATAGTGTGCACCCCAAGACCAGATGTCCTGGGAATAGGTTGTATGGAACCACTCCACAACAAATCGGGCTTAATTTTAAAAAAGATTGTAAAGAAACTTAATAATCGTATCTTTGGACATTATTGCCGCTAGTTGATGACCTAGTCCTTTGATCACCGTCGGATGTGATGAAGGGAACG
Organism: Podosphaera leucotricha; assembly: GCA_013170925.1. Taxonomy (NCBI): domain Eukaryota; kingdom Fungi; phylum Ascomycota; class Leotiomycetes; order Helotiales; family Erysiphaceae; genus Podosphaera; species Podosphaera leucotricha. The sequence goes on from JAATOF010008067.1 coordinate 483, forward strand.
TGATTGTATCGTTAAGCCTTGATTGGCATATATCGAACCTTTTAGCTGGTTCGGGAGCTTTTGGATTTAAAAATATGAATTTGATATAATACTCGCACAGGAGCAGTCAAAAAAAATAGTCCTAAAAAAAATAAGATGTAACAACAAGGGAGGTTGTGACAAGAGACGTATCAATCTGTTACTTGATGTGAATCAAACAGTTTTAATAAAAGAAAGATTTACTCGAGTATTAACCGAAAACGCCAAGATTTTCAAATGATCTGATAATTAGCGAGTACATACCTAAGTTATGACTTTAATTATGCCCTGGTTTGCGCCTAGAGTGGTTTGTTTTGGAGAAAGGTTAATCTCGCTTAGGAGTTTGCTTTAGGGGTTTCCGGAGGTTTGTATAAAATATAATACGACGGGCTTTTCATCGTGGCTCTCCACGTTAAGTCTTTTGTCTTTAATTGAATATATTCATATTTTTTCTCCTAGTAATCATCATCTCCAGTTGTAGTCAAATCACCGTCGCCGTCTACTAACCCATGCCCTGACAATGGCAAAATTGATTATTAATGAGTGGACGAAAATGTTGATTTATTGTCGTTTGAAGTGTTTGATATTGTTGCCCTTACTTTCGCCCTACGCCCTCTAAGGTGCGGGAGCCCAGGAACTTGACGGCGCCAGGAGGCTCACAGATTTTGAACGTACTGATGGTCAGAACACTCAGTACAACGGATAGATAGCATTCACTGACATACACCCTAACCTCAACCGAAAGTATTCGATCAAGGGATAATTATGTACCCTGAACTATCCTAGTATGCTGTATCAGATATGTTCTACATATATCTGTGGGGCAATTGACGGGTCTACTGAATTCAAACCAGCGGTCACCCTGTCTCGAGTGGGGCAGGTATTTTAGCTACCCAGACTATACTCAGAATTACCGCCAAGCCGTCCGACCCGAGCGCTTTGGTGTAAGTTGCGCCAAAAGTTGGTCTATTTCATGGTGGTATATATATTTCGCTATCCGAATTCTTGCCAACATTGATACCCCCTATTCTGAGCAGCACAGTTACCGATTATACTTGGAGAGAATATGAATCAATAGATCACAGATCGTGCGCAGGTAGGTTACTGATGAATAGTGAAGACTTGTGACGGCAACCAATGATTTTTGGAGCGGGGCTACTTACGGTTGAGGGGAAAGAGAAAGTTTTAGGCAAAAGATTTTGAATATGATCAGCCGATACATCTTACATGAGTGATCAAACTAGAAGCTTGAACTATGATGTATGTTACCTACTGGTGTCATGATATTTTAATACTGGGATGATGCTCGAGACAAGTTGATTCAATAGTTGTCGGTCACTCGGTATAGTAAGTTGTTCGGTATTATATCAATCGTATACCGGCGCTGTCACCTACGATGGAGTAAAAAGTCTGATATTTTTTTACATCATGTAATGGGAAAGTATGCTTGCTTTCTTTGGTATGCTACAACTTTATTTACTGAATTAGTTGCTCATGAGGAGCCAAGGATCTTCGTGTATGCATCATCAACTTCACTAGCAAGCTCTAAAAGGGCCACTATAACTATTTGATGGGTCAAGTTTGGGAGTTTATCTCGATTAAGTCCGATCCATTCTAGTCTATAATGATTTATTAGAGCAAATTTTAAAAAGATGGGAGAAAGAAAGATACATACGGTGGTGTCGCTTCGCCCATATCCCTTAACTGTGGCGTTTCAATAATGGGTGGCTCAAGAGCAGTGTAGTCATACTTTGATTGGGGTACGCTAACTTCGGCCGTAATTTTTTGCTGTTCACCTTCTTTTTTTTGTACATCATTCCTATCAGGAACACTAGTTATTCTGACTGCTGAGGGCGGAAGGGGCTTTCCCAATCTCTGAGTGAGTGCCTTTAAATGCGCGGCCCACATGCTACGAATATAACTGATTCGTGAGTAGTTCCAGCCAACCTCCACTTTCCCCTCAAAAGAACTTTTAAATATATAGTCAATATGGTTAGATCTTGGGATTTGCCAAGTCTGCATACTGGCTTGTACTTTTGGAACTTTGAGAATTGTTCCTTCTCGTGACCCAATTACACTACTTATAACATCTTGTACAGAAATATCACCCGTCGACTTTTGTGACTGAGGTTCTTTAACGGCGGCGAGCCCAATTCGGAGTTGCCCAAGGGTAAGTCCGAGGATACTGTGAATCTTATTATCATCCATTTTGACCGTAAATCTAGCTTCTGCATCATGCGCCTCAAGCTTGAGAACCTGATTATCTAAAAATGTGTTTGGAAATATGCCGATATTAACGGCCTTGAGTGTAACTAGTACATCAGTATGAAGAGATATTGGAAAATCTGATTCCTTAGTCTCGTGTGCAATATCTAAATTATCTTTCGGAGAAGATGGTAGCTGAGACGCAGACTTCCGGTTTAATAACTTTTCAATTTCCGATAGAGAAGCCTCAAAATTTGCTTGCTTTTCTTGTATTAACTTTTGAAATGCTTGGTAGAGAGCTAGAGCTTGAGATGCTGAAATGGTTGTGGAGAAAACTTGTACCGATTCACCTTCAAGTATTGCGACAAGTCTATCTCCCTTGACATTTGAATCAGTACGCACATTGTACATTAGAAAATGTATTGATGTTATGTCGGCGACTAAAAAAGCATGATAGTCAAAAGCAGCCTTAGCGCATAACTTGCTGAGTCCAATAGATGCTTGAATTAGAGGTGTCTGTTTGATATCTATTTCGTGAGTTGGCCATTGGATAGAGGTTCGCAACTTAAAATTTTGAAGATTGACAAATCCACTCATTCTTCCCGTGCATTCAACCCCAGCTTTCTCAATACCAATGCAAAGATTTTGTTCCCAGGCCGAGTTTTTCTTTGATGACAGCCAAAGACCTGATATCGTGAAATTTGATTTCCCGATTGCTTGGCCAAGATTTAGTTGTACACTGAGTTCTGCAATGGATAATGTTGCATTCCAAGGAAAAGCCTCAGTAGCTGCAACTTGCTGATATCGTTGAACGAGAATTGGCTGTGGATGATTATTTGCAGGTAATGGTCCCTGTGGTCTTTGATCTGTGTCTTTCGGTATCCAGATCTCTCGAAAGAGTAAAAAATCTTGAAGTTGTTTTACGTTTACTACAACCTTCATAGGACTAATTTTTAGAATAGCAGAGATTCCGCTAGCACTGCTGACATGTTTGCTATTCATTAATGACAAGACTATTTTATCCACATCAAAGCTGCCGGTTGCTTCTCGGGAATAAACATGTTGCACTGAGGCCTTCAATCTATGAATTGTTGCCGAAGCAGCAAGGAAATGACCTTGCTCATTAGAGTGCATTGTATTTACTGCTATATAAATATCATCAAATTGAGCCGTAGCTGCAACTCGGGATATCGGTTGACAGCTAAGACCAAACTCTTGTCGACAAATCCGAAGACCAAGGTTTAGCTTTGTTCGTCCCAAAACGGCGGTCGGATCAGTTGTAATAATTGTGTCATCAGTATTAATCAGATCGTTGGATTTTTCCTTCACATCTTCATCACTGACAATTTCCTTTACCGTTGAAGAAATTTCCATGATTAGAGGCACAACTGAAGGGTACAAAACATTAGATGATGCATCAACCTTGACTTCCGCATTGAACGCAAGACTATCGACTCCATTGTCTTTAAATTCAACCTTCCAAGCCAACCCCGGAGAACGCAAAATAGTGTTGCTATTATTATTGCCAGAATCATTATTTATGAATCTTCCATATTTACCGGCCTGGGAATGAGAATGTTTTTCAGAAATTTGGTGATGAGAATTCTTTCTGCTTTTACCAGAAAGGTGAACGACAGCCCCGGCAAAATCAGCATCGACAAACAAAGATTCAAGGCGCTTTTTACCAAGAAATGGCTGCCTTGCTTGTGTATTAGATACTGGCCCTATTACTGGCGTCCTCCAAACTGTTGATGCTTGTTGGAACTTTTCTGAGGCAGATATTATTGACTTTTTGAGGGCTGATGCTGGTATCATAAAATTGGAAGTCAGACGCATATCAAGTGATTTTCCGCTAGCCTGAAACGCCAACCGTCGGGTATTCTCAGTGGAAAGATGATCAACATTAAATATAATTTCGGGAAGCAAGGCCGAGTTGAGTGACCTAAAAGATTTATCTTGAGAATACGGCACCATTTGGACCTGAAGATCTTCTATCTTTAATCGTGAGGAGTTTTCCTTCCTTGACGAAAGAACTATACGTCTAAGTGAAACTACAAGATCTTCACTTTCTACTCCGGACGGGAGTTGATCAACGCATGCCCTCAGTAGCCAGCTAATTTGAATATCGAGCAGTTCAAATGAATATATAGATTTAAATATTAATACAGTTTTATCATTGAATGCATCCCTATCTTCGCTGGCTGTAATTCGAGATTGAGATTCATGAAGCTTTCGTAAATAGTTTTTCTCTTCTGACAAATGAAGATCTTTCATTTTGTTCTGTAAATATCCCCAAACTTCTAGAACTGATGATGCAGTATCGAGAAATAAATTTATTTTCAAGCTATTGCCCTTGATATGATATGATCTGGATTGATGTCCGAGTTCATCTCTTTTAGAAGTAGCTGTCAAAGAGGCTGTAAATATAACATTGCCACATGGCTCCATCAATTTCTGATTCCACCGAGAAAGCTCGAACATTACTCGGTGTGAAAATATACTCAATTCAGGGAACTCAAGAATTGGACCTTTTGGTTCAAGAAAGTTCATCGCAGTAAGTTGAATACATCCAAGATCTAGATCAAGTCTGACAGTCTTCTGACTATTATCTTTACTTGATGCAGTGGCAAAGATCTTAAATCCGGCTAAAGTAAGGTTCGCGTTATACAAGAATTTTGCTTTGTCTTTAGTTGCTATAGGCGTTATAGGTGTTATAGATGCTATCGGCCCTTGTTTAGATTTTTCAGGATGAAAAATGTCTTGAATCTGAGCCTTGACCTTTTTGAAATTATTTTCCACTTCCGCTATCATAATAGAGAACTCTGGCCTATTTATTGTAGTTAAAAGAGTGTGGGCAACAGCAGCATCGACTTTTATGAGATCTACAGAAGCAACGACTGACAAAGTAGTATCTTTTTGACCCATATCTATTATTATCCGCCCGTTTGTTGGTGGAAGTTTAAGTAAAGACATGCTTGAGTCATGCTGATCAGTTGAATTTTTAACATTATATGAGTGGTCCTTGATATCAAAGTTGAGGACTATCTCACTCTCAGCTCTGGCAGTCACTGAGGCCCTGGCAGTTTCTCCACGCATATGATATGTCAGAGATGGAAGTAACGGAATCCTGATTTCGTATGTACTCAGAAATAGTGCAATGCTCACATCTGGAATACGAAATTTTTTAGGCGAGCGAGTATTCGTTTCGGTCTCAGGAAGACTGTTATGATGGTCCGTATTTATTATATCAAAGCCCTGAGAAGCCTCGTCTACGAGAACAAGATCTAAAACTTCCATCAACACTAGAATATCTTGATTAAAAGTCAAACATATTTCCTGACAGATTCCTGCAATTTGAAGCATATTTGTGGAATTTTCATGACCATCATTATCTATATATGTGAAATTTAGGCAAGATGAGTGAAATTGAAGAGAGATTAATTCTTGAGAATGGCTCTTAATCTTAGAAGTAATCATGTCCACGGCTAAGATGAAACTACTCATTATTTCATCCTTCCCACTTATATCTCTTGTCAAGATAAATGATGCCTCAATATTTCTGATTAGTGAGGTGCCACTGATATTAATTGTGTCGAAATTAATAGAGGTTTTTTGTATCGCAAAAACGACATGAATATCATTCTTTCGTGAAAGAGAAATTTCATCTTTTTCCTCAAATGACGGAGTTTCTATTGTGTCTATAGAGCCTTGATACTTTTGATACAATCTTAATACATCACCAGTTATTCGACATAGCTCCCAGTTGACTTCTACTGAACATTCAGAAAGAAAAACTTCAAGGACTATTATTCGGGTAAGCTCATCATCTTCTTGTAATCCAGTGGTAACACTGGGTGACTTTCCAATATTTCTTAAATTTATGGCTATTTGAGACAATGATATTCCATTCTGTTTTGGTCCTGGATCTATGACCAGCCAAATAGATTCAGTTTTCAGAGAAAATGTGAAATTATTTTCCAAGAAAGAAGACGAGCTAGTATTTTTTGCTTTCCCATAGACTTTTGAGATAACTGTACAGTCATTTAAATCGTTCAGACTCCAGCTTTTTAGACGACTCAGAACAGAGATCATACGCCTTCTGTCATCTTCTGCGTTTGCAGGATTATTAAAATAGTGAGAAGCGATTTCACTTTGTGATATTGAATCGAAGCTGTTATACATATGATGTAGACGAGCAATAATCATCCATGAATCATTTGTTCTAAGATGCCCAGTTGTCGACCTTAGAACATAGGAGGGCCTGGTTAGAAACAACGGCTCGGAAGTGCGCTGCTCAGTTATTGCAATAAGATATATAAGACATCTAATGCGGGTTTCTTTTTGCTTTGACCAAGCTGAAATTAGATCAGTTATGATGGCGGAGAGAGAAACAGCTCGATAAATTAAGGATGCGATGTATTTTGCTTGATTACAGGACGTAACAAGTTCTAAGCTCTTAATTCTCAGATGTACCACTGGCTCATTTTTAAAGGTTGCCCGGATAACCAAACCTTGGAGAGCACTGTTTATAGCTGGCTGATTTTCTTTCATATCATAATGCCTCTCCCTTACGGACAATTTTGCCGATGAAATGGACATGTACGCTGTGAAGGTGCTTTCAGCACTATCAGGTATTCTATTTGATTTGATTACCGTATTTAATTTACTCTTTACAACAAGCCCAAAAACTGATATATCAAATTGATCATACGATTTATTTTTGACGCCTTGAAGTAAATCTGAGCTTAAAGGATTCAATAATCGAAATTCTAGAGACGGTACAGATAAGCCAAGATTGAAGACTGTCCCTGATGATTTATCTTTAGCTTTGAGAATTTCATTGATAGAATCAATCTGCAATTCATCCAGAAGATCAGTAGGATCAACAGCTTGTAAAGCATTCAAAAGATTAAAAATATTGAAAACTGCCTTGGGTTTAATAAAGCCTCTGATGGTCTCTGTGAACGATACCATGAAACTGGTTTGTAGTTGAGCTTCTTCAAAACTATTTGAGTCACTAATTTCAGGCTGCAATATTTTCCCACAAAGTGATAGAGATTTTTTAATCTCCGCGAAGCCCTCTGGAAGATGACTAGTATCTGGCTCGACACCCTCTAAAGAGAAGTTTGGTTTAACGTAAGTATTAGAAAATGCGGTAGGAGAAGAGAAACTTTTAACATTATAACTTTTTTCAACATATTTATATGATGAATCTTGATTTTTTGAAAAAATATTTTGTAATGGAATATGATGCCGACACTCATCAATTTTTTCCTTACTCTCAGAGTAAAATTTAGCCTTTTCAATCTCCGTACTTTCGGACAAAGCTTTAGGAATAAATTTACTCTTCGTGCTGGTACTTATCTGAGACAAGAATGAGCTGTTACGATCAGTTCTTTGTGATCTAAAAGAATTCGATCCAGAAACTCTGGAACTTTTTGCAAGGTTATTTCTGACAACTGGTGTTGGCATTGGAGGAGCTTTCATTGTTGGCAATTCTGCAGGAATTTTGGTATTCTTATCCAGTAGTTCAAAATCTAGAAGAAAGTTTGAACGGTGCGTTCGTTGATCATGGCGTTGAAGGTGTTCCTGTTGAAGAAGCCGGTCTTTCTCAAATTTTAAGTTTTTTTCTATCATCACAATAGATAATGATGATTGGATCAGGGCGTCGGTTTGAACAGTTTGATAAGCTCCAATACTTTTTTCTCGAGCTGATTCTGTGTCGATACAGCCCAGTTTTAGTTTTGGTATAACCATATTTAACTTTTTCGAATAGCGAGGACCTGCCCAATCATTAAAATTGAGCAATATTTTCATCGTAGAAAGAAAAATGGCAGACTCTTCCACATGTAGCCATAGATTTAAAGATTCGAATGATACGCGTAGAAATGTAACATCATTCATGTGTTGTTCTATTATGGAAGGTAGAGCATTTTCATCATCGTTAAAAGAGAACGAGAATGCCCTGGCACCACTGATTAATAACCTTATAAACTCTATCGTACATTCTCCAGTTACTGGACCTACAGAGAAGTCCCAGTTGCAAGCGTACGTTGGCTCCGCTGGGGGTAGTCCAAAGAGACGGCTGCAGAAAACGGTTACCCCATCAAAAAAAAGTTCAGTATTTGAGGTGCCATTTTTCAAGTTTTTAGAAAACTTATTTTGATAACCTGGAGAAAAAGCCACAGTGCTTAAATCAAGGTTATATTCCATATAATAGTTGGTAAAACGAAGATCGGATGAAACATTTGAGATATTAATACGAACGTTGTTGTTAGCAGAATATAGATTAGAAGGAAGGGTCAGATTGAAAGAGTCTACAAAAAAACTCATTATGACATCCAAATCATTGGAAATTTTAAAAGGTTTCTGGGAATTAGTTTTATCTTGAAAAGAACTTAAAGATTCTTGGTATTCCTCTAGTGTCTTAAATTGGATATCATCGCCAAAGTAGTTATCTTTGATTTTGAAAAGATATCGAATTGCAAAGCCGTAAAAATTTGCTGACAAAGATTTAATGTCCATATCCAGTAGCAAAGTGTCCACGTTACTGGAGGAAGTAGTTGAACAGTACTGATACCTTGCCTTGAGACTCAAACTTTTCAAGGTCGCAAGTTCCTTGGAGACAAGAAATGTAGCCTGAGTATTCCAAGGAGGAACAAATAAATTGAACCCACCATTTTTTACGATGATATTGAGAGGTATCTCATTGTGATAAGGGCGGTATTCGTTTAGCGGAATGAGGACATTAGAATTCAGTACAGAGCCAACAAAAACAACATAAGTGTTGTCCTCAAAATCGGATGGGTTGTTGATAATGTTAGAATCGTTTACATTAAAGTAAATTTTGAAATTGTCGAAGTGAAAATTTACAAGATACTTAAAAGGACAGAACGTCAGGTATTCTGGCGGAGGGCCGCTACCCCAATCATCGACTAGATCAGTAAATAGAAAGACATGTTCTCGTAGAATGAAAAGCTCCAAGTTCTTGCTGGAAATGTCAAATTTCCAAACTCTACAACTATTCCATTTCAACGGAGTCGGCAGGTCACAACAGATACGGCAATTAATTGATTTCCAAAGCAAGCCATGATTGACGCTAGTCATGATTTCAACGGTAGGAAAGTCTACATCCAGCTTACTAGAATAACCCAGAGGTCCCGCGATGAAATCGATGCGGTAGCTTATGGTAGAATTAGCTCCAAACCGAATGTCAAGCCATCCAAATGGTCGAGCCTCGGGTCCAAGTTTTCCAGTATCATGTTTTGCTTTGCGACCATATTTGCTATTTCTCTTATGACTTTTTTGGTTTTTCCCCATAGTTTCTACCTGTTTGTTCCATTTCCAGTTCTTCGATGCCTCTTTAATTGGAATGCGAAGAACGCTCTGTTCGTCAAATTCAATATTTAACTTGAATTCCGTTGGGACTCTTGTTTGTCCAAAAGCAAGCCGTGTAGCTGGAGCTATATCTTTGCAAAGACTAGGAAAAAAAGTTTTTTGAATATCCACGCGTTGTCGATCAGCCCATGGACCATAATTTATTGTAGCAGCTCTTACAGACAAGTTAATACCGTACTCTGGAGGGATATCTCCATTAATATTATTGGTATTACTGATACACTGTTCCTGCTCGGATTTTTTTGACTGATTCCATACGGTACCGACCTCATCCCAATAAAAATCCATCACGACCGAGTGACTCTCAAAGATTGTAGAAACTAGAGCATATTCAGTAGAATTCCACTTATTGTTTTCATCTTGTTCGTTTTCGTCTAAATACCGAGACAGACCTTGCCAACCATAAGAAGCTGGTTCGCTCTGAGGATTTTCTTTATGATTTCCTGGGACAAAAAATGAATCAACCGAGCCTTGAAATGCGGGAATATTTTCTTTCAGGATATGCCAAGCTTTACGACGTTGACGATGAATAAAAGAACATTTAGGAACATAACGTTGCTTTGATTCATCCGGATCACACTTATCTCCGGCAATTCGAGATCCAGTTACTGTTTGGTCCTCTCTGTAGTCATTATTAGGCTTTATTTGAATGACTGGATTCTCAAATTGGATGTTTATAAGCTGTTTATATAGATCAAATTTAGATGAGGGGTTTGCGGCATCAATTTTCCCCTGAGCCTTCTCAAATTTCGTGACGAGAACACTTTTAGTATTATGATTTCCAATCACTATCGCGGCTTTCTCACAATCAATTCGAAGGGGGAGGAGCCGTAAAAAGATAGAGTCATTTACCAGTGCAGGGGTTTTTTCGTGTGTATCATTAGATTTTGATTCTTCGAAAGACGTTTCGGACGGTCTTGGAAGAAAAATGGGATGCTCCCTGATGTTTTCAGTGACAGAAGACTTTGAGTTTTCAGAATTGGAAAAGCTTCGCCTCTCCTCGGTACAGTCTTTTTTGAGTTTGTTTTTAAGATTACACTTGCTGGTTCTGCAATTATACTCTGATACCATTACTTCAGAATCCCGACGAATTAGGGACTGTGCAATGGCATCGTAGGCTGAGCTACGGTTATAAATAAACAATTCTAGACCGTTCAGCGAGACTGTAAGACGACATGGAAGCTTGGTGGTGGGTTTTGAAATCTCTTCTATCTTTTCCTCCTTTTTCTGTGAATCATTTACGTTTTGTCTCTCTGAGCCTGGAGAAACGTCATACAGATGATCACGACTTATTTCGAGCTGTCTAACGTTTCGAAGCCAATAGCGCCAGGTGATGTAGCCACTTTGAACAAAAATGGTCTCGTTGTTCCCATGGTATCTAAATCCCTTGAAAAATACCCTACCCGCTAGTAAGGACACTTGAAATGACTGGACATCAACAAAGACACGATATTTATGCCACGTCCATGTTCTAAAACCGTATGATAAAACAGCAGCAACAACCCTGTTGAAATAAAATAGAAAGAAGAGAGTCCTAGATAGCAGTTTAGCAAAAAGCTTTACAAATACCAAACAGTATGCTCACAATACTCCGCAGAGAATTAACTCAACTAAGAATACCCTGATGTAAATATTAGAATGAGAATATTGGGAGTGAAGATGTACCCGACTACCAGTTGAACTCTAGATTTTGTCGGAGCGGCGCATTCTTCAGACCCGTATTGCTAGACATCGGTATGTCGACACTGTAGTCCCAGATCGATTTCGGAAGTTATATACAACCAAAAAGTAAATTATTTCATGAAAGAAACACATTGGCGTCTAAGGCAGCAACATTGATATCAAGACATGCTGTTTCGAAGTTTATGCCCGACATTTTTTGAGAGTAATTCTTGCAAGAGTAGATTGAGTTGTAGCCTGCGACACTACAAGGAAGGGGCATGGTCCTACAGGATCACAGGGTTAAATTTTACCCTCCTAACATTTACAATAATGGTGCGGTGTAAATTAAAGCCTGATAAATCAGGCTAAGATTTTCAAGTTATTTTAGCCTCACTACTAGTAGGGATAAATATTCTAAGCGAATGTCCCGCGGTCTGAGCAGGGTATATCTCGCTTCAGGGATTAAAAGTGGAAATGAGACAGGGCTTTTCACATTTTTTTCCTGGGCTGCCCTAGCTAGTCTCAAAATCGAAGAATATACTAACGATAATACGACTATCTAAATAAGGAAAGAACGCGTCATGATCTGTTCATAATGTTCAACCCTAACCTAATGAGGCGCCTATCACGTG
>JAATOF010008070.1:0-21168 GCA_013170925.1 Podosphaera leucotricha
AAATTAGAAGGTTATGTGCTGGTTTTGTAAACTTAGAGCGGAAGTAGCTTAAGTCATGAAATTATACTAGGAGTGTTTTTGCTCAATTTTGGCATCTGTAATAAAGTTCTCACACTGGGAAAATACATAATAAAATTACTGATTCTGAATTTTAGACATCTGAATATAGCAACTGCAAAACTTTGAAGAATTTGACTCAGTTGTGTATCTTCAATAGTAATATTTGAATGATGAGTTTTGGTGCAAAAAGTGGGGGAATTTTGCTGTGCCCCGCTCATCTTAAGAGTGGCCTGAGAAAGTCAGGTCGCTTCGTCGGAGGAGCGGGGGTAAGTAAACCCCGCGGTTAACCCATGCTAATACATAAGCTCTAATAATCACGTGATAATAAGCACTGTATAATATTTATGAAATCCTCAGGCAATTAATTATCCGTCCTTCATTTCATGATGTAGGGAGACATAACATTCGTCGGAGTTTGATCAATCGCAAGAAATACTACCTTTAAAAAGACAGACATTACATTACGCCTGATATTCGCAAATAAAGGTATCCTGTCATAAGGAATGGAAATTCACAACAACTATCGAAGTAAACAAAGATTGCTCTTGAAATCACTATCGGATGGAGGTCAAAGTCACCAGCCTTAGCCTCAAGTGTCCTTATTCTCCTTCCAAACTCAAAAATTGATTTTACAGACGTAGACTTTACATCATGATAAAAAACTAATGAAAAATAATTCTTATTCTATGTAATCATGCGACGCGTGGTTGTCACAGGTATTGGCGCTATTACACCCCTAGGGGTCGGAATTCGACACGTCTGGCCTCGACTTATAGGAGGGGAGTGTGGAATAATTAGTGTTGCAAATCATCACCCCAGGGAGCAATGGAAGGACGTCCAAAGTCAGGTAGCTGGACTTGTGCCAGATGGGTGCCAGACGAAAGCCAAATGGCAGGCCTCACAGTGGATGGACAAAACGGATGAGCTTCGCATGCCTAAATTTAATCAGTTTGCCATCGCTGCTTCTGAAATGGCTCTTGAAGATAGTGGATGGCGGCCTGAAAAGCAGGAAGATAAAGAACGCACTGGTGTATGTTTAGGCAGTGGAATAGGAAATATGGACGGTTTCTACAATACCTGTTTACTCTTTGAGCAAAAAGTAAATCCCTCTTTTTTTGGCCACAAAGGACTGCTGCCACTTCTATTACTAAGACTACCCAGGGCTACAAGAAGCTTTCTCCGCTCTTTGTCACTCAACTTCTCATAAACCTCGCGGCTGGACACATATCAATTAAACATGGCTTAGAGGGACCAAATCATGCGGTGACTACGGCATGCTCAAGTGGTGCACATTCTATCGGAGATGCCTCTCGATTCATTGCTTTTGACGATGCTGACGTCATGATTGCTGGAGGTTCGGAGTCGTGCATTCATCCACTCGCTTTCGCAAGCTTTTCCAGGACTCGCTCCCTCTCGACTGCACATAACAACGATCCCCCATCGGCGTGTCGACCCTTCGACCAAGATCGTTGCGGCTTTGTTCTTGCCGAAGGCGCTGGCGTCGTCGTCCTTGAAGAACTGGAACATGCCAAGGCACGAGGCGCTAACATATACGCCGAGGTTCGAGGGTACGGCTGCAGTGGTGATGCCTCACATGTCACAGCCCCGCGGGCGGATGGGCGAGGTGCGCTTCTGTCCATGAAGAAAGCGTTGAAGAACGCATGTCTAAAGCCTGAAGATGTGGATTATATTAATGCTCATGCAACAGGCACCTCACTTGGTGACACGGCTGAAAATTCAGCAATTTCAAGGCTGATGCTAGGAGAAGAAGGAGTCGAAAATGCGAATGAAATTTGCGTTAGCAGCACAAAAGGAGCAACCGGTCATGCATTAGGAGCTGCAGGTGCCATTGAAGCGATATTTGCAATCCTTGCAGTCAAGGAAGTTCGTTCCCTCGCCTACTAATGGTTTTGCGCGCAACTAATTTTTGTACAGAATGTGATGCCACCAACTCTAAATCTTCATAAGATACCCAATGGCTTTCACTGTAACTATGTTCCACTTCATTCGCAACAGAAAAGGATAAATGTTTCACTCTCAAATAGTTTTGGATTCGGAGGAACCAATGCCTCGTTAGTATTCTCCAAGTACAACTAATTGAAAGCTCGCTATCATGCCACATAACAATGAAAAACAAGGCCCGACTGTTTCAATTTTTTGGGTGTAAGACTTCATTATTTGAGCTTTGTAAAATTTTACGTAATGAGAAAGAATTTCATAAATATCCTCTATCATGTCCAAGAAGTCCACCAAAGAAACACTGTGACCGTGCCAAAACTAATGATATTTTTGATTTATTGCTCCTGTGAGCTTAGGAACTCATGAAGAAATAGTCCATCCTATCCTCTTTCCTGATGCCGGGCAACCAGTGAGCATGCGGCAAGCAGCCAGGAAGCTACCCCACGAATTCCGAAGATGCGAGATATCTCGACCGCCGACATCAGGACGGGCGCGCCGCGCAGTATGACTATCGACACCCGATGAACGACGCGCGCGGACATGAGGACAACGAAAGTTCCAACTCAAGTACCGAAGAACTTCCCGCTACCCGTCACGCTCTCCGCGCCACAGTCATGTCTGAGCTAACGCGCGTGCGTCGATGGCATTAAACGCGTAATGGCGGCAGCGATGCCTTTCCATCTATCTATCCGTCCTGTGATACGATGACTGGTCCGGACTCTTGACCGATCGGTAGACCTGACGTTCAGGGTTTCTGTGTTGAGCGAGATCTGGCACCGGCCGATGGCGCGCGATAGAGTCCTTCCGCGTTCAAGAGGATATTGGAGGTGGGGTACGGGTGCGCGGATGTAGATCGCAGTCTAGGTGCAGACTTTCATCACGAGTATCTCCTGGACTCGCAAAAGACGGACACGGCTTCCATATATTGGATAGACGTCCTTCAAGTGACATCTATCAAAGCAAATTAGATCTTTCCTAACAGAATTTTCGGGGAATTAATACTAAAAATTTGACCTGGCTCATGTTAACAGTTGTTTAGTTGGCATTAGGCACCGAGATAATGGCTAAAATAAATTAGGGACTTAAATACCATAACAGAGGTGATTTTCTATGTTTTTATCCTTGGCATAAAGCATAAAATATGGGCGGCAACCCCCTTAAGCTATCTACTACTTGCTCGATCAACATCTATCCCCATATTAACTTCATCAGTTCTTGTTCTACAGCCTATTCCTTGGTTCTTTGCTCCAAGGAATCTGATAAACGCTTATATGAAACAATACTCCAACCTTTATCAAACTTTACACTACATATTTCTGACAAAGCTTATTCAACGTTGAGCTTCCCAGCATCATCAATGTGTATATCGGTAGCAACATCATCAACATCAACGATGTCCACATCACCCATCACAAATTGTGGTTGCTGACAATCGCTACTGCGCCGATCTATTTTTTCCAGGCCATCTCGAAGCGCGATACTGATTTCTTGATTGTCACCATCAACATGAGAAAGAGTATTTTGGTTCGTAAAGAAGCTCTCATGATCTTTAATTGAAGTATCTTCAAAATCCATAAAGCGGTCGCAAAGAGATGATTGGCTTGGGCTCGAATTACATTGTACGCGTTCGCTTGAGATTTCATCATCTGAACCTGTTCCAGAGTGGGGGTCTTCTCTTGAGTTATTCAATCCATTGAAGTTCCATCTCCCAGAATATAGACTATTATTTGGGTACGAAACAATGACTTCCGACGGTTCATCATTCCCCTCTACATACCCCTCATCTTTAATATCTTCACGCAAGTTATTGCTCATTTTAGGGCTAGAGAGATCTGCAGCATCTTCTTCATCATTATCATGAATTTTGTAAGCAGGAAGAGGGTCTGAAGCTAATCTGTTAATTCTCATCTTACTGCTTTCCAAACCATCCAGAGGATGGTGAGCTGCTCCTACTCCTACTAAGGCGCTCGACGACCCAAGAAAGGAGGAGTTTCCGACGAGAGCCTGATCTTCCCCCCGTTCAGATGTTTCGTCTTCAGAACGGGAATGTCTATTATCATAATCTTGCACTATTCGTTGGACTCTAAGTCCTCCAAGGGGTAATTGAGATCGTCTTCGATAGAAAAGTAGATAAGCACTTGATGATACCAGATCCAAGAGATTTTTTTGCTTGGCAACTGAAGAGTCTAAAGTGCGTCAATAATATTTAAAACTTCTCAAACTTTGTTGTTACTTACCATTATATTCATACCATTCGTCATCATAGAAATTCTTAGCATACGCTGTATAGTGACCACCTCCTAGCCCCCCCCAATGATTATCGACTGCGAAGAGATCGTAAATTTCTCCATTTGTTTCATTATGCTTAACAACTCTTGGACTTAGGTCAAGTCCTTCGATAGGAAAATGAACACGAATATCTAACTTATCACGTCGACGAGCACTAGAGCTGAAGCGTTTAAGATGCATGATGAGTATATCAGGAGTCATCCATAGCTCAAACTTTTTACTGGCTCTTCGATGTTCTTTACATCTGGGACAATACCAAGTATCCATTTCAGAAAGAATTTCTTCTTTTCCAAATTCATTCAAGCAGTCGTCTAATGTGATTCCATTTTTTTTGCGCTGTAACCAAGTTTTTCGCTTTACTACTAGTGCCTCATCTTCACGAGTAGGCATAGATTTCCAGGTCGACTGGCCTCGCGAATCCTTACTATTCCCACCAAACATATCGTCATAGGCTTGCGAATTCCAATCAACCACAAGAGTTTCCCCGAGACGAACAAGAGGTCCGTTGTCTAATTTTTTCTGATCGCATCTTTCAACGACGTCTCGTTTTTTGTATTGCTGCTTGGTCTTTTTAAGGCAATTATCTTGTTGGATAAATCCAGCAGCACGTACAGGAATATTCTAGTTTAAGTTAGTTCAAGTTTTAAAATAGCAAGATTTTCAGCGAAGTAATTAGTGCTGGATAATATATATGTATATATATAAATATATAAATACATTGTGCAAATATTAATTCGGAATTTATTTACCTGAGTTAGCCGATTAGGTGTAGGATCATCTTCAGATTCGGATTCTTCGTTTGCACAAGTTATGTTGGAAAATCTAGGAGTATCTCCTTCACTAGTGTCTGAACCAGTTATTCCGCTTCCATCGTCATCATCATCATCATTATCACTAATGGTTCCGTTAAGTTGTGTAGCTTGTATTTGAGGAATTCTCGAAGAAATAAGGGGGTATTTCTCATCATCTTTAATAGTATCCCAGCCCGAAGGAGTTATTTCATTTGTGCTTCGGCAATACCCAATCTCGAACATATTTCCCAGTTCTGGTCTTAGGAAAGACCCAGGATTCATGAAGTTAGGGCGACGACAGTTAGATATAAATGGAGCTGGTTTGTGCCTTTGCTATTGGTTAAAAAGTAAAAATGAGCATGGAGAGTAAACCTACTTTTGAACTATGGGTGATTGATCTAGAGCACTTATAGACTTTAACTTAGTGAGCTCAACACCTTCAGTGGCATCATTCATAGTAATGTCAACGACATCTTCTTCACTGGTGACAGATTTGGCTATAATATTGCCATCACCAGAGTTAATATCGGAATCACTGGTGATGACTAGATCGGAATCAACGCTATCCTCAGCGCTATCTTCAGTATTTGAAATGATGTCATCTTCATTAAACTTGTTAGAAGTTGAGAGTGTTGCAATCTTTTCGAGAATTTTGCGCTTGATGGCATCTTCGTCCCGAGCCTATGAGGAAATTTTAGCATGATGTAGAGATATTTCAGTTTATAGAAACGTACTTCATCCGGCTTCAAAACAATAAAATGAGGTGCACAATCAAATGACCAAGTTTTTCTATAGTTTTTATTCATATTCCGAGCCGTTGAGTCTGCTTTTGGGTGACGATGGATGACCGCAACAACCATTGATTCAGCAAGTGGATCGTCCCAGTGTGGAATCTCCTCGATTTCATTATTGTTATAAATTGAAGGAGATTTCTTGATTAGACGCTTAGGGGGTGGCCAATTAGTCGGGGGGGACTCCAATTCATAAATTGCAAGATGATCATTAAGTTGTACGACGTCCGAGGCCATTTCATTATCTTTGTAGAATTTGAAAAATTTGCACTTGAATTCCTCCGCAGCGAAAAGTCTTCCGACTGGAACGCCAACACGGCTACTCACGAACTCCTTGAGTCCCTGTATACTTGCCTGTTTCTCTATTTCAACAGCCATGGTGAAGGGTTTATCATTCAATGGAAAGTAGAATACGTTATGGCTCCAAGTACTCTCAATAGGCAGTTGCAGAGTTAGATTGTTGAATGGATCAAAGGTAATGCTAACTTTTTCGCAAATTGGGCATACTAGCGTTGATTTATACATACCGGTAAAGAGATCCGCAATTACAGAATCATCACGCTGCTTCGTGATATCCCATACTTTGTCGGCCATTTCTCGGATGGCATCCGGATTATTTATCATTTCATCAGTAGAATCAGGCTTTTCAATGTATGGCTTTTTTTTAACACGACTTAGGTCTTCTTGAAGCCCATCGAGAAGAAATCCGAGAAACTCCTGTGAGTCCTGCTGGCCATATCCTGAAAATGAGGGGGCATATCTCCCAATTGTATTTTTGAAATGACGCGGAGCAAC
Source organism: Podosphaera leucotricha (assembly GCA_013170925.1). Taxonomy (NCBI): domain Eukaryota; kingdom Fungi; phylum Ascomycota; class Leotiomycetes; order Helotiales; family Erysiphaceae; genus Podosphaera; species Podosphaera leucotricha. The sequence goes on from JAATOF010008070.1 coordinate 6,686, forward strand.
AGAGCTCGGAGTAATATCTTTATGATATATCTCCTCCAATAACTTTTGATATGCTATGGCAACTTCGCCATTATTTCCGAGTGGATTGCCACGGTTGAGCTCTTCCATCGCAGCACCTCCCAGAAAGTATTTTGATAGCTCCTCAACAGCTCGTATACATTGCAAGGCAGAGTTCATGTAACAAGTATTACCCAAATTGCTTAAACCGACAGTACCTGGAGTTCTTCCAGCTTTCTTAGCACGTCCACGCGTCATCATTGGAGTAGAGTTGACAAGACTGTTGCGACCATTGTATTCCTGGCTATCTGACGATGCTCCTGCTCGAGTCAATGCTGTAGCGACCGCTTTACTACTCTTTGAAATATGATTGGACACCCAGTCACCTGAGCTGATTTGTTCGTCTAGTACAATCACTTGATCTTCTCCAAGACCTACCATAGACAAATTGCGACTACCGTTGTACTTGGGATTAACGCTATGATCTTCTGCATCTAATAATTCCCGTGCATCATTCTTTTTTAGTTTTAAGAAGTCAGAAACATCCAATAATAGCGTTTTCCATGGATCCTGGGATTCACATGACATGGGTGATATTTCACAGGAGGGCGAGTTCGGTCTAGACGAAGGAGGTGTTGTAGCGTCGATGGTAGTTGGGGACGGCTTAATAACTGGTGATAGTCTTGGCACCCGCCAAACACGTATTTTTTTTGCTCCATCTATCTGAGAAAGTTGTTTTACAACTTTTAGAAATTCGACCCATTTAGTTGATCTACTAAATACGACCGTCGGTGCTTCTGGTCTGGCGGCCTTGAGTTTTTGAGGAATAATAATAGGGTTATTTGTTCCAAAAAGGCGATAAATCTTGAACACTAGGGGGTAGAACTCATAAATTATATTCGGAGCGCCTGAAGGATTTGTGTCATGAGCAGTTCGAATAATAGGAATTGTCCCCGGCATGATTCTATACCACTCTAGGATAAGATTCCACGCGGCTTCAGGAAACAAAGTAAAGTCGGCCAGACCTAAGTCAGGTTTCAACTGCACAAAATCAGTTCCGTTGGCACTGCTAATAATTTGCAACGTGATGTCAGAGTTATCGATTGGCCCTATATCGTCGCTGGGTTTTTGCTTGCTTGCTTTGACGGCTTTTGACTCATGGCTTCGAACCCTTTGTAGCCATCTCGTGGACACTAAGTATACTTTGTCTCCCTCAACAAGTTGCTTCTGTTCGTCAGCTTGGATAATTGAACTTATTGTCCTGACTTGTGTATCAATATCAGGTATTTCTGAAAGCTATTAGTTAAAAATTTGGAAATTTCTTGGAAAATGAATTTACCCGAAGTTATATTAATTACATGTTTTTCGTTCTGTAGCGGTTTCATACTCTGAAGGTCTACTTCTTCTAGAGTTGAACTTTGAACAAGATCCGCCGTATTATCTCGTTCTTCTTGGCTAACAACTACTGGCAATCGATCTGATATTGACTGGGTGTAAGAGCCTGAGATCTTGCCATCATTATCATTTTGGCTCGAAACTGCATCTTTTTCCAGGGCTGAGGCTCTCCGCTTTAATGGCGATGAAGATCTCTGGGTATTCTCTGCAGTTTTTTCCATGACGGAACGATGTGATTGTAGATGGGCAGAGGATCGAGTCCTGCTGTTATTTTCACTCTGGGTTATGGGAGAATTTCGAATATCCGTACAGCCCTTAATCCTTTCACCCTTCGATAGGACAGCGTATACAGCGCTTTGAGAGCTTGCAGCAAGTGACAAATTTTCCGACGCCTCCAGAGAGCAGCTTTGATGTTGGATATGCGAGGGGATTTGAGTTAGTTGACCGGAGTCAGGTTGATCAAAAGTTTCGTTAGGTGGGTTGTTCCTGGAGGTTTCGGTTTCCAAATTTTCTACGGAATTCAACGGAATATCTGAAGATTTACTGAGACTTTTGTTGTTGAACCTATGCTGAGGCGAGAGCTTTCTTTTCTTTATTTGAGACGTTTTGAAGGTGAGCTGCCTGTTGCAGCCCTAGGGTTCGATGATTGAAGCTGTTCTTAGCAGAATGACGGTATGATTCCAGTCATAGGTATCTGAATATGAAAGATATGGATATTCGAAGTCCTTGAGAACCTAAAAACTTAGTTTGTTTCAAATCTACATTAACCATCAAATTTCTCGGTAGAGGGTAACGCTGAGCATTTTGTGACATTTCGCCTCGCGATTTCCATAACCCTGGAATTTTGACCGACACTACACCATCATGTTCAACGTTTGCCAGATCAAACACCACGAATTAGATACCTGGCTACGTTAAAATACACAGGTATCCAATCATATCTGCTATCTCAAGTCTAATTTAATGAAATACTTGTGTCTTGTTCGCGAAATTTATTTCCCATCAAGAGCTTTTTCAAAGCTTGCAAGGCAAGTTGATAAATCTGGTAAATTTTGAATCTTGGTGAGGATCGATCTTAAAGTACATGAGATGCATTTGATAATTACATTAATAAGATGTTTTTTTGTTAGTCAGCGAATTATCTACGTTTCGATGACTGTTCCTAGACTAATTTCTTGTCTGGATCCCATAGCTTTTGCGGAGCATTGGATATGAATTGAATTATCTAACGGAAATAGCTCGCACAAACATACTGGTAGTTGTTGCTGTGGTTAACCACTCGATCTGATTATAATTCACAATCATGTGACTTTTATTGCTAAATAGATGACCTAACATCTTGTACGTGCATCCAGTCACCTTTTTGCCTTGCCGGCCGTAAACGTTCAGTATGCTTGCATTCTGGGAAAGCCAAGCAGAGTCGCAGTTTGTCCCTGTAGAATTCTCAATCAATCGGCTTCGCTCCATCATCACCATCCCCAGCATCCTCTCTGTGAAGAACTCCCGCAACCGTCCTAGACAGGTAGAGCGAAGGGCTCTACTGATCACAATCACCGGGCCTAATAGCCGCTTCACCTCCTACAAACGTAAGCGCAGTAGAAGTGGAACCGGCTGTCAAACAAGTGTTCCAATTTAAAGACCCGGATCAAACATGACCCGCTCCATACATAATTAAAAATTTGGTTGAAGAAATGCGGAAGAAATGAACGTAATCAGCAATCTTCCCAATAAAATTGAATACACTAATATTATACCTTCGAAAATAAGTTTTAATCCACGAGAGGCACAGAGATACCACTTATCTACGGACGATGATGAGAAGATTACATGCGCCGTCGAATACATGCTAGGTCCTGACTATTGATTCCTTCGATAAAAAGTCTCTCATCCCTTCCCAAGCATGCCACACATTCCATCTCGACCCTGCTCAATATCGAAAAGTGGTAGATAATCGAGTTTTGCGTATTAAAAATCGAGACGTCAACAAACGAGGAGAGTTTAATCATCACGTTGCTAATAATCGAGTGCTAGAGAAATCCCAAGAGACAGCTACAGTCGCACACTGTATGGAGCAAGCAGATTATATGGGCGCCACTAAGACTTTAATGAATATAGCAATTGCTGTTCTGCTATTGAAAGAATCACCTCCTTGTCCTTATCCTTCAGATTCATGGTTCTGAAACTGGTACCGATCTCGCAGAGATCATCTTGGCCTTCGCACTATCAAAACAAAGCCAATTGTGCACGCAAGGCTTGAATCGCACCCAGGAAAGAAATTGAGACAGTGGTATTCAAATTATTAAAAGTGAGCTTAGTAATACAAGGTACTAAAGAGTCGAAGAGTGTGGAATATGGATGAGACTGGCGCCCGAGTAAACTTACCAGCTGGTGAGCAAGCAGTAGCTCCAACAGATACGATTGAACTCTTTACGCCTAGTCTAACGGATAGAGCCTCAATCGCGATATTTGAGATTATTAATGCTGCCACAGACAAGTTACCGCCCTTCTTAATTGTCCCCGACAAGAGGTTGATGAATAACTGGCGTCAAAAATAGCTGAATTCTGATGGATGGATCACCTCCACTTGAAAAAGATTCATATCACAAAAAGCGACGGATGAATATCTGGCTTGCAGAATATTCATAGAGACGAGTACTGAAATATTCTGCTCTTGGATAGCCAATAGAGTCACTATGGCGATAACTTTATTCAAACGGCGTATGCTGATAAGATCCACCTAAAGATCTTTTTCTCGTAAGAGACTCACTATATGCTGCCACTCGATGTTGTAATCTTCAAGCAGTGGGAGCACCAGCAACACAAGTCTCTTCGCCGAGTTATTCGCGAGTTTGATCTTGAGTATTCTCTACCCTCCTTTCTTCGAGATATAGCTGAATTTAGGGAACTCGCGATGTCTTCATACTCGACAAGGAGCTCCTTCCGTTAGCTTGGAATCTGGCCAATTGGTATGAAGAAGGGGCCATATTTTAGAGATCGAAATAAAAATCGACTGAAAAAGTCAGCACGAAAAGAGGTCAAGAGTACTAATCAGAAGCGAAAAGCTGATGAATTAGAGCTTCCGGAGCTTCCTTCAACACCAATTCACACACATCAAAGCCCTACTAATTCCAATAAAGCAGCTACAAACTTGAAACAAATTTGATCCCGTCACACACTTGACCCTTCATCTTCAACTGCTCTCTACGAAGTACTCGAGGGTCTATAGAGCGAATTCTAATTTATGCGCATTGCCAAGAGTCAGAAATCAAGAATCTTCTCATCCAACTCAAGAATGAACGATCTAAGAGTTTTATATTACGCGCATAGTTACACACTCAAGAGGGGATCAATATTGGAGATCGGAGAGCAAAGATCAAGGCGAAACAATTAGATAGTGTAAATGGAGACAGTCGTAGGATTGAGGGCAAGATCGCCGCCTTGAAGAATAAGGCCAAGGCATCGCTCCAAGCTGCTGGAATGAAAGCATGAAGGGACCAAAAGGAATACAAATAGCATTGTTTAAATTTGAAGGAAACAGTTGATCCTGTAGTGCTCGCCTGCTTCCACGAGCTAGAAACCCCAAAGTGCGAGAATACTCACGAAGAGCTCGAATCACTACTACCACCACCTTCACCGGCGCAAGCATCACTCGAATTTGAACAGAAGACGGCTTCAATCCTGGGTGATGAGCATGATATTGAGATTATCACAGATTTCCTTCTACAAATGGATGAAGTGTACTCTCTTCCTGACTCGGAATTAACATTCTGGGACCAGTATGAAGGACATACATTCGCTGATGTAGACGAGAATGAGCTCTAGTCGTGAGGACTTAAATCTCGATATTGTGGCCGACTTCATTTGTATGTGAATTGTACATTTTTCTGTTCAATTGATTAGTCACAGCCATGTATGGCCCGGGTTATATTTGATTCGGATAATTATATGGGAACATTTCCCTTGAGATGAAGACGTGTTTAGGCACTCTGAGCAACACGAAGGGTAGACGAACGCACGGTTAATTAGATGTGTTTTAGCGGCGTTTGGTGAAAACTTATGCGTTTACCCTTGGGGCTCCATGTTCTATTTTAATTGAAATGACCTGCTAATTTAGTAATTTGCTAAATTAATATTATCTGAAATTTTATGCAAATTTGCTTCTTGCGTATTGAGATGTCACCAACCATAAGGGGACTCTGGGGACGAGCAATTTGCGACCGCCCACCTAACCACAGTATTAGTTTACCACAAGGCCACTGAAGAAAGGACTGATCAAGCAGGTACTGATATGCAAAAATATGGTAAAATTTATAGTCATGAAGCACGTGGAGAGATAGAATGGGTATAGAGGGATACGTAGATGGTAGAGCAGACCATGGCGAATCGGAGAATACGCCTTGAGAATGAACGTGTAGAGAAATACAGGGAAAAGAACAATAGGAGTAGGAGGAGAAAGGTAAACTAAGTAATTAGCTTCAGCAAAAAATTGCTATTTGACCATGTAAGTATTACTATTATTTGGTATAAATGATCGCATAGCTTGTAATAATCGTATTACTAAGTCTCACCCAATTACGTAAGGTCGGCATTGGCGTAGCCGAGCGGTTATCAGCAGTTGCTTCTAAGTTTTGTCAAGATTTACATCCAATACCCTTGTAGCTTTTTAGTGTACAACATTTAAACTTTTCAAAAATATAAACTCAATGAGCAAGCAATTGGTGACAAAATGTCGGTTTGTTTTGCGGGGAAGAGATTGGTCTTCAGAAAGTCTCGCCACTACACGCAATATATTCTTGATCTATGACATCTTCGAGGTATTCTTTAACCAAAATCTACCAATCCCATGCTCAATCTCATTTTTGAAGACTTCGCCATTAAATTGTGCTCAAGAACCTGGGCCTTAGGATAGATAGCACACTTTCTAACCTGATATCCTTCGATATGGTTTCTCAATTGTCAACTCTATGGAGATCCTTTAGATGCTACCAAATATATGGAGCGAATACTAATATTGGCAAGACTATCATATCTACTGTTCTTTGCAAAGCATTATCCCTGAAATATCCTACAGAGCAGTCTTGGTATTTAAAGCCTATATCAACTGGACCGACAGACCAAGCCGATGGTCAGCATGTATCAAAATTCTCGCCCAAAACACAATCTCACGGCTTATACAACTTTGAAGAAGCTGTGAGCCCTCACATCGCTGCTCGATTCAAAGTAAACTAGACTGCACAGGATTATTTAATGCCTACTAACTAAACGCTAGCCTATTTCTGATCAAAAAATTCGAGACCAAACACTCTCTTATATTCAGTCATGTGCAAAAATTGGGCCAGGTAATTTGGTACTTGAAACAGCAGGTGGCGTGAATTCTCCATCTCCTAGCAGTACCTCTCAGGGAGATCTCTATAGACCTTTGAGATTGCCTGTCTGTTTAGTGGCAGACTCTCAACTGGGTGGTATTTCATCAACGATATCTGCATATGAATCTCTTTGTATCCGAGGCTATGACGTCAATATCATCCTTCAGTTTGAAGATTCTATCTTCCAGAATCATGATTATTTACGGCGTTATTTCGATACACGTGGTATCCAATCGTTGGTCATCCCCCCTCCTCCACCCCGTTTGCGAGATCCAGCAGAAGATTATCACTCTATGGCAGAATACTACTCGAAAACTAGCCAGTTAAATACTGTCCAAGAAGCTCTATCTTTCTTGTTTCAACAGCATAAAACTCGAGTAGACAAGTTAGAAAAAATGTCCGTAGAAGCCCATTCTAAAATATGGTATCCTTTTACCCAACATAAACTCATCTCTCCTGAGACTATAATGCCCATTGATTCAGCTTCAGGGGACTTTTTCCAGACTGCCCCCACCAAAAAATCCGAAAAGCTTCATGATAACTACAATCCTATTCTTTCTCCAACTTTCGACGGATCTGCATCATGGTGGACTCAAGGTGTTGGTCACGGCTCACCAAATCTATCTCTTGCTGCAGCTTATGCAGCAGGTCGCTACGGACATGTAATGTTTGCTGGCAATATTCATGAGCCAGCTCTTGATCTAGCCAAAACTCTCCTCAAAAATCTTGAGAACCCACGACTCAGCAAAGTATTCTTCTCTGACAATGGAAGCACTGGTATGGAAGTAGCAATGAAAATGGCCTTGACTGCAACCTCTGAGCGTTACCAGTATTCTGAAGCCAAGACCAAAGATCTCGGCGTTATTGGCCTTAAAGGCTCGTATCACGGAGATACCATTGGAGCTATGGACTGTTCTGAACCAGGCATCTACAATAAAAAAGTGCACTGGTATCAGGGGCGTGGCTACTGGTTTGATTTTCCGCGCGTTTCCATGGAGAATGGTCAGTGGTATGTGAAATTACCAGCATCCATGAACGGAATAAAAACTCGAGCTAGTCAGAGTCAATTTTCATCTGTGAATGTCACTAGTCAAGAAGATTATAAATACGCTGAAACGGTCCCTCCCCAAAGATTTAGCTCTCTGGGAAAGATTTTTGATTTAGAGGCACGGAAAAAAATGGGTGGCGCAGAGCTGTATAGAAAATACATTACAGAAACCCTTTGCCACTTGACGCAAGATAAAGGTTACGTTTTCGGTGCCGTTATCATGGAGCCAGTTCTACTCGGCGCGGGCGGTATGCTGCTCATTGATCCATTATTTCAGCACATCCTAGTCGATGTAGTACGTGCATCACCTCATCTGTTCAACCGTACTGACATAAGCGCTTCATGTAGCGACAAAACTCCTTGGAGCGGCCTCCCAGTGATTTTTGATGAGGTTTTCACTGGCATGTATCGTTTAGGCAGATTCTCAGCTGCGTCATTCCTTCAAATAGATCCTGATATCTCTGTACATGCTAAGCTTCTCACCGGTGGTCTAGTACCACTTTGTTGCACCATCGCTAGCGATCATATCTACCAAGCTTTTCTCTCACATTCCAAGGCCGACGCCCTGCTTCATGGTCACAGCTATACCGCACATCCCGTAGGTTGCCATGTTGCTAACACTGCACTTCAAATGCTGCTCGATCTCGACGTCACTGATGCCTGGAAGGCTGCCAAGCTCGACTGGTGGAGCCGAGAAGACTGGGCACAAAGCCTGAATGAAAACCAGATCTGGAACTCGACGGCCCGTACGTCAAGCGTCTGGAGCGTTTGGTCTCATGATTTCCTGCTGAAGTTGAGCAGCTCCCACGAGGAGTCGGCTATCCAGAGTGTGGTGGCCTTAGGTTCGGTGTTAGCCATCACCATGTACGACAAAGATCATAGTACGTTCTACGCCCCGAACTCTTTGGAAAACTGACTGAAGATTAAATCTCGTACTTAGGCTACACATCAGCGGTATCAGTAGACCTACAAAACTACTTACTGCGCGGCACAAAGAACTTCATGATTCATGTGCGCGTGCTTGGAAATGTTGTTTATATCATGGCAAGTCAAACTTCAGAGCCTAAGACGCTCAGAGAAATCGAAGCACTTCTCATGGCTTACTTCAGAGGTGAAAATCATCAGCCTAAAACGGACGTCGCGGTCTAAGTACGTGTCGATCCTGGTGAGCGTTGTTATAATCATTATCAGAACAACTGTATAATACGTGAAAGTGGCCATGATAGGGAGCTGTTGATTTCAATATCTCAACTAGACCTAAAGTTGAACACCTTTCAACAAGGGTGTTTTAATTCATCAGAATTGTTATCAGCAGGAATGTTACGTATTTTATTTCTCTTATAATCTCAAACGAGAAATTAAAAATACTTGTGGCGTCGTGCGTTAACGGAAAGCCCTCTAGACTACATGTATCTGTGAATATAGTTAATAGCCTGAAGGCATCGTTATGAGGTATTCAAGAAAATAACAAAATAGAACTAAACAGTCTACCTAGACCAGCGATTTACAAATTCATTACGATAAGGGTTATCCTCGAGGGGCTCTTTTAGGTTAACGGCCTCCAACTTATTTCGAGCCTGGGAGATCTCCTTCTCCAGAGAATCCTCAGCTTTCGTAAGTTCTGGATCTGCCAGCTTGATAGTGTGATAATCTGAATGACTTAATAATACATCGCGCAGACGATTCAAGGTTACACTAGAATCTAGAAGATGTGATAATATATAAGATTCCACAGTTGCCTGTAGACTTGTGGCATTGTTTTCAAGCCTTGCAGTCCTTTCGGAAAGAATTTTGTCTAACGTCGCGACATATATTTCTTCTGAGGCATCTAGTTCTGGAATTTTGACACCGAGAGTTCGACTAAGCTGGTATTCTGGTTCAATCTGGTCGAATTGACGTGGGGAGCTAGTTGCTGCTCTGAGCTGCGGAGGCGGAGGCGACATTGTTGTTGTTAAACGGACTTCATGAGATGATAGCTCTGCTTTTGCTTTCTCTACGATGGCTTCGACAGTTATTTGATAGCTCTGATATTCTTGGCCACGTTGTAGGATTGCTCTGATCCGATCAGTGAGGTAACTGAGACAACTATCAATCTGTCCTAAATGATTAGACCAAACGAAACAAGGTGGGGTCGTATTTCCTTACGTATTCCATTGCCTTCAAGGATCTGTGCTGATCGTGGTTATTTGTGGTACCGATAGCTCGTAAAGCTGGATCAAGGTATTGTTGCTCAGCAGACATTTGCGCAAGAGGTAAGATTTCTGTGTACAAAGATTCAAGATCTTCCTGAAGTTGGTCAACTTTTTCTTGAGTGGCCGGATAATTTTGACTGCTTGAACTATTTGCTAGAGTATCCAGAAAAATACGATCAAGCTTCACCCGCATACCCTCAACTGTGTATTTGATATACCTGGCACATAATTCCTTGATGCTCGCTAAGACATCTTCATTTTCAGGCTTCGTTCCAACTTCACTCGCAAGCTTTTGAAAGCTGAGTAAAAGTTTATCGTCTGACTGAAGGATACTATCAACTGTTTGCCTTAAACTGTTGTCAGAAGTCTTTAAATGTAGTTCTATATCGGAAGTCTGGTAAATCAGACTTTGAGTCAACTCTGAAATCTTAATAAGTCAGTGATTTATATTCGTTTATATTGGTTCGATCTTACTTGCGCAGCGATGGAACTTTTTTCCGCGTCCCATTTCCTCACCTGCCCTTTTTCTGCCTGAGCCCGAGCTTGCTTTGATCGTTTTTCACTTCTAACTAATGCTGACAATGCATTCTGTTGCAGTCGGATTGCCTCATTTTGTTTCTTGGTGACCACTGTAGATCGTCGGAGCCCGTCAATGGCAGATAATACTTCATGGTCGCGGAGCTCTGGAACTCGGGTAAGATCTTGCCTTGCGAGGCTTTCAACCTCACCAGTTTTTATGAGGCGCTCGTAACTACCAATTAGTTCAGTTTTTGGCAATCGTTAATCATCGAGCGGCTCACAGTGCGGCTTCATTTTTTGTTAGGAGTGTTTCCGGCGTAAGATATTCTTCTACCCATTTACAAACGGCCGCCTGGTACTCGGGATTGGCGAATGTCGACTGTAAGACATCGCTATCGTATGGTATATCTCTTTCTTTCAGAGCCCGAATAATAATCTTCAGAGCATCTTCATCTGTCATGGTCGATGAGTACACGTCAAATGGCCAGTACGGGCCGACAAGGCCATAACAACTGATTCTTTCAAAATTTTCGGCCTAAAAACGCTGTCATAATCAACGGACACCCTTAATTATTAATTACATGACCGACCACACACGTTCGGTTACATACTTTCCGTCCACCCCGCGCAAATAATGTTAGTGTAATTACTCATCAACATCAAGTAAATTTGCCATTCCAAACACATCATTTGAAATGTGAAACCTTTTGCTTATCCTGGCACTACTCAGCGTATTCAGCTAAATGAGAAATAAGATGCCTACAATCCGGCTGTTCATTCAATGGCACCCTCTATCGCTTCAGCACTGCTGCAACGCTCATTTGGATTTACTCCAAATCGAATTCTCGTCTGACTAGCGGCTAGCCTATCTAATTGATAGTTGAGTCGCTTAGATTCAACTTGGTGTTTGGCTGCTCCTGGATTCGCCCTGTCATAAGCCTTAACCACTTAAACACCAGAAACTTCAGGAGCTCTATTACGCTGTGAGGGGATTACTGGGCAGCCCAATACTGAGGATGACTGTAGTACTATTTCAGGATTGTATGGACAGAGCCCAGAAGCTTTCTATCAAGCTCTAATATTACGTATTGATAGTCCCTCTCCTCAAGCAAGTACTCTAGCGTTGCTACATACTCCTCGGACAAGTCCAGTTTTTCATATTTTAGATGTCTTCGTAGAGTATACCCAGTTCAACTCGAGTGCATTTAAATAGTTCCAGGAACCCTCTAATAGTGTCATCACTAGATTCAGTCGTCCTGAAACTCTCAATTGCTCGCTAGACAACAGACGCATTTCTTGGGTTACGTTCTATAAAGTAGGATATCAATAATTAATCTAGAGGCATAGAGTCGCCTTTCATTTTAAGGATTCGGGGTCGTCATTTCTCAAACACGCGGGTTATATACAGGTTGAGCACATGAATACTATTTAAAGATCCGGTCAATAACAAGCCTCCTGGTTGGAATTTAATCGCTGCTGGTTTGAGTGAGCTATTGCGCGTGGTTGTTCCCCATACATCCGACCTCTTGGCGTGGAGCAAGGCACCTCACACGCATCGGCAGCAGCATGCAAACGCTTAAAAACACCATAATTAAGACCGACAATTACAGCTTCAACTGAAATCTTACTAGAGTCTATGTTGAGTGTAAATTGTTGTAATAATTTGATGTTAGATATAAAGTGGTCTACAACACATAGTGGGCGGGAAGTATATAGTCGAGCATATCCACCCCATCAACTCCGTTACAGATATTCCATGGTTTTAAATTAATGATTGTGAGCACATCCATTTAATTCGATTTATTATTACACTGAAAATAACCTCTTAATGTACGCGAAACCATGGAAAATCAGCTGAGTTAAATCGTATTAAGGGTCATCAAGCAATTTATAATTAAACTGTCTGAGGACTCTTTAGAGTGCATGCATCAAGGCAGCATAGTCTGAAAGAGCTACGATGCTTAAAGCTGGAGCTCGAAGAGCGCAACGACAGGTGCTAAAATCTGGAGAAGGTCACGACGAATATCGTGTCAAATCCCTACGATAAGAGCTTAGAATCGATGTGTCATTTACAATGATTAAGTCTGAGAAATCATGTTGTCATAGTCACGAGAATTGAAGGGCCTTTGGTGGTAAATTACGAGACGGATGAAGGAGCGTGTCAACACAGCACACACAGCAGGGTCGCCACCTTTGAGGAGATCTCCGCATGAAATACCAACGAGTAAGAAATCAGATATCTCAAGGGAAAAGTTCTTTCTGACCAGTGTGCTTGCAGACTTTAGTGAGCTTTCAAGGAACTAGCCTCCCAACCGTGAGTTTAATACTAATCTGGAGGTTATACTAAATGAGATAGAGAAGGTACGCAAAAATTCAAGGTAAAAATCCACTTTGACACAGAGATAAATCGACAAGAATACTACACGGACTGGGCCTCATGCTCATTCACAATGTCATGAAACGGACTGCTAGTCATTATCTGCCCACGTGCTCGCTTAACTCGCACATATAAATACCTTTGTGTAGATAGATTTTGACTCTTTAGCTTTACTAAACCTTTAAACCACGAGTTCTTGCCTGCCTTGTATGGCCACCTCATTTCATGACACACAAGAATGAGAGAAGAGAGTAAAGATAAAAACCCTGCCGTTGTAATACAGAACTTATTTGACAAGCTTCAGCTATGTCAAGGAACTTTAGTCTAAGTTATCAAGGAAAGGAACCGCCAATGGCCAACACAGTACGAGCCTACAGAGGAGTACAAGATCTCGACGCGGGCTTGTTTGTACCATCAATGACTCTCGATCCTTTATCCTCACAGTTACAATCATCCCCCGAAACAGTGTGAAGTAGAGAACAGCAAAAAATAACTTCCTTACCAAGTTAAATAGTCATTGTCATAGGGTCAGGGCCCCTTCTAGTATAATTCGGCCTAAGCCAGATCAGGACTCCAGATCAGGACTCGGTAATAGTCAGGGTTACTTGCACTTGCTAGGTTGACCCAGAAGTTGTGACCATCTAGAGGAAGTCGCGAGAGAAGAAGCTTGACGTGTATTTATGAGAGTTCTATTCTTCAAGATTCTAGTTAAGCAACCACTTGGAACAAAAATGGAAACTATTGCGCGAACGATATTTTGACAACCACGAAATGCGCCGCTATTGAACCAATGAACGACAATATATCGCATTATCGCTACAGTGCAAAGGAGAGCCAAAAAACGGCGAGATATACCACGATAAGGCGTGCATCTAATGTCAAATAATGACTATCGATAGATTTAACGACAAATAAAAGCGATAGCTGACCCCCGTTAGCAATTTATTTTGGGTCCAAACAATCATGAAATTTTGCAAGGGCCGAGTCCGGAGCAGCAATAACGTTAACTATGGGAAGGAGCCAGGTTGAAACATTGCAAAAAAAAGATCCATTTATTATAATCGACACGTCAAGGGCAAGTGAGGAAAGGTTTGGAAACAGTAATATGTTCAGCTAATAGGTAACTTCGATTTACACGTGATGGAGACACCTATGCCGTTTTTTGTTATCCATAAAAGATACGGACAGGCACGGAGTTCATTTCAATAATCTAACGAATGAAATGGTATGCAGCAATGAATGCCGGATACCAGTTTCCTACAAATGGGGGCACTCATAGTTCTTTCTTCACAAGAGCGAGCCGACAACCGCGTTCCTCGCCGAGGTAGAACTAAGATAAATCCATAGCAGATTAGGCCATCCATCAGTTTGCTAGTTTCTCAAGGTATTAACAAAGGCAGAATACGAGGTTGAGTACGAAATTGAGAAGTTCTGCCAACCATTACCAGATTAAGAGTACCGCCCAAAATGTCACGGTCCCTATCAGCACCGTGTAATTTCCTTTTGTTCATAAGTTATGTTTTGTTTTGTTAAATTAATATTATTATTATAATATATTATTCGATCTTATAAGATCGTCTGAGCATTGT
>JAATOF010008071.1:0-16023 GCA_013170925.1 Podosphaera leucotricha
GAGTTACAGGGGTCTCCTACACTTTAATCACGCAAAATTTCCCATACAAATAAGGTTCAGCTATTGTCGGATTTGGTATGGTCAAAATATTGCAGCCATATTGTATAATCCCAGTCATATATTGGCATCTAGGGGTTTCCTTCACTATTTATCCCTGTAATAGAGTAATACAGACCCTGCTAGCGTAGCTATGATCAACAGGGCTATGACCAATCCAGATAAACTCGTTACACCATTTTGTAAGTAGCTTGTCGAAAAACTTCAATTATCCCAATTTCGGGTGTATTGATGATAGTTAGGGCCGAGGAAAGGACATCCTTACTCAGGCGCTGGGAATGTTCAAACATTGCAAACAGTGTCGATGTTTGTCCAAATTATAGAGGGAAAACTCTTGAATAACAGGGGGTTTCAAGCATGACTATATGTTTAGATATTTATGAAAAATTAATGCGTTATGATTGGCTAGAGAAACTTTCGATGTAAAGGTCTTAAAGAAGATAAAGAATTGGTCCATGATGATTGACTAGCTTAGTGTTGTGATGTTGATTTGAGACGTTTCATTGGGCTGAAAATTTACCTTATTCAGTATCGAGGTCACATTATTAGTTGCGATCCATTGTCAGATCTTATTCTGACTTCTTCAGAGATACTGTACAGTTCAAGCTTCTTACTCTTTTCTACTTTGCAATGATCCTTCTTGAGGAAGTGGATTCTTAGAGTATTAGTTGAAAATTTAAAAAGCTGCTCGATTAACTCTACATGTACCTAAGTGTACCTATCTACAGATAAATGCAGTGCTTGAGATTCACGTCTCCGAAAGTTGCTACGAAGTAAAATTGCATTTTATCTTGGTCACGCGACCATAATATTTTTGAAAGATTCGCTGACATCTCTCCTTGTCGCCTTATTTTGGACTTCTGGTTCTTTGGGTACACCGATTGCCAGCCTCGATTCCATCAACTTGACCAGAATACCCGGTACACTCTCATCTGTTGCTCTTATCGTCAGGCGAATCATCTGCAAATATTTGTCAGCACGATGTCTAAATATATTAGACTCCTCACCTGAGTCGCATAATTTGGTTCCAATCTCAGTAAACAACCAAATTTACCACCTTGCCTTGTGTGTAAAACGCTTGCACCGACAAAATTTTTTTTGTTGGGATCAACACCTTCCAGGATAGCCCATCTAAATCCTTCAACAGTCGACCTCATAAAATCTTGATTGAGCTCACGGTCACCGTCTATGCCGCCATGAACCCCAAATATACGTTGAGCCTCACGTGGTGCGCCTCCAATCTGCTTCCATCGTTTAAAGAAGTCTTCAACCAAGAGTTCAGCAGGATCCATAAACTTGTGTGCAGTTATAGGAAGCTTGAGGGTTAAAGCCTGTAGTGCACCAGCCAGATAACTGATTCTAATGGTGGGGCTTTTTTCTAAGACTTTTTTCGCTTCAAACAGAACCATTTGTTGGCTCTGAGCACCATTGTGGATTGTGGTGTCTGGAAGACCCTTAATTTCCCAAGATAAGTTTTCTTTCTCACTCGGATCAAGATTAAGTGTTGTGGTGAATGATGTAAGAGAGATTGGCGTTTTATTCTGGAAGTAAATAATCATACACGCCATTTCACTTCGGTATTCTGATCTAACTCCAATCTGGATTTGCCCGTCTTCATACAAGATACCTTCAGCCTTTAGAAGTAGTTTGTTGTAGCCAGTTTCCCAGTCGGGAGAAAGATGAGCTTCACTTGCCAAATTTAGGGATTTAGTTTTCTTACTATCGGTTGATGCGGCTTCAGTCATATCTAAACCAACAAGATCGTTGGCTCCCATATGGTTGCTGACTTTATTGTTTCCCTCAGTAGATACAGGTGATAATGCATTCATACTGAATACACGTTTAACCTCTTGGTTTTTGGATAGAGAAAATTCTTTTTCGTTTAAATTTGCATCTTTGCCACCGACAACCCATGTTCTTTTGTCGCTTGTAGTTCCATTTTTCTGATAAAGACGCGATAGTAACACTGATTGTCTTTCTGGAAACGGCGGCATTTCGTCGCACACTGTTCTCAAAATATCACTATTTGGCAAGCTTGCAAGAACTAGATATTCACAAGCCCGCTGTTGTAATTCTGAATCAATAGTATGACTATAAGCTTTAAAGACAGATACAAGTTGGCACTTGATTTCAGGGAAAAGGTTGACGAATTTGATAAATGACGAAAGGATTATAGCTCTTGTACTTGTTGAGCATCCCTGAAGCTTACTGTTAAGAGAAAGAAATTGTTCGATAGGACTGCAACCTGGCTCTTCTGCTATTAAATGCCCGAACTCGCCAAGTATATAACCACCAATTTTTACCAGCGTTTCATGGCAATGATCAGCTTTAATATACTGCAAGGAATTTTGTGCAGCATAAACTTGGAGTTCCTCATTATTCATAACGATTTGAATAACACGGTGCCAAACTTCATCGCTAACATGATCACCAGCCATTGAAATTAGTCGTAACGTTATGTCAACGTACCATTGTATGTCAGTAGCATATTTTTCTGTCAGAATAGCAATTTTCAAGACCATCTCCTCTCGAATTGCAAAGTCGGCATTTTGGAGATACTGAAGAAGCTCATTCACGATTGGTTGGGCGTTAGTCTGATCACACATGCTATAGAGAAGATCTAGGCCTTTCCGCCGAACACTAATGTCTCTATCCTTTAACGAGCCGATAATTATAGACTGATGCTGCTTAATTGGATCTAATGTTTCCGCTCGAGCAGCTAAATGGGTCATGGCCTCAAGACCAAGATATCTAACGTTCGTCTCCCTTGACTGTATGAACTTTCCTAACCTTAGTGAGATCTGCTCCATGAGGGCTTGTTCAGTGTCAAGGTGAATAATAAGATTTATTGCCTCAAATAGAACAGCATTTTGGGCGTTGTTTTGCTGGACATTTTTTGGCATTTCAAGAGCCAGATTCAAAATCTTCTGCAGCGATTCCCTAATTAAGTCTCTAATATGTGTATCTTCAGAAGCTGGATAATATTGTAGAAGCCTTAATAATTTAACCTGTATCCATGGACAGGGAACTCTGTAATAAAGATAGTCCGCGGCATACTCATTGTCAACCAATATTCTTTTCATTCTTGCAGCAGCTTTCACATAGCTTCCCTTATATAATTCTGGTTGGTCTTGGGCGAGAGCCATGATTAGTGAAGTGACAGATAGAGCTACACCCATATTCATATCGTCCATGAGGGAGATGATGCGCTCAGCCCACTGAGGTTGAACGATATCAGGATGCTTACGGTACAGTCTAAGAAGCGTGAGTGCAGCTTTCTTCTTAACAAATGATTTCGATGTTCTAAGGACCATCAGCCAGAGACGAAATAATAATATGGCTGATTACCCACGGAGATATCAGAAGTCGATGTACTTCACAACCCAAAGCCTCTCCCATCTCTCTACCACCAATATTAGCGATAGCATTGAGTGCTAAACAGTTAAAGAGCTCGTTATGGTCCTCTAGGTCTTTTCGAATGCTATTTACGACCAAATGTAGTAGTTCGTGTTGTTCGTGAAGGAAAAGTGTCATTGCAAGGTATCCGATTTGTTTTTCAGAGTGCTTATTTGCAGATATAAGATTGACGGCTTCCAAATGTCCGAAGTCGACATTCCATCCTAGGATGTAGATATAAAGGAGCTATTTAATGTAGCCTATTAGAGCTAATCACGACCCTATAAGTGTCCACCGTACCTTGCATACGTATTTCTTTTTGTGATATCCACTGAGACCTCCAACTAGACATCAGAATTAGCAAGCCTGAGGAGATAATAACTTTTTTCAAATGCCATACCGGCATACCTTTGAATTTTTGCCTGGCGCGAGCTTTCGTTAGTCATGCTCTGTGCCTACTAATAGTAATCAAGTACAGACCTTATGTTAGCAAGCTCCTTATTTATTCTCTTCTCTTCTAACTCGCGAGCTCTGGCATTTCTAAGGTCTGCGATAAATTGAACTAGTCCGCGCATATTTGCATTGCTTCCTGTGCTTCCCCGGCTTAAGAAGCCAGCTGCTGCCGAGGTCGCCATCTTCAAAGAGCTGGCTTAAGTGCTTTAGCAACTGATATTTCTCTTGCTGATATAGCTCCTGGATTGGTCCCGACTCAAGCCCTTGAGGCTATTGGTAGAAATAGAGCACTTTGATGCGGCGCAATAATTTAACAGCGCCCTCATCAAAGTAGAACGACATTAGTTCTTGCTTGAGTACCAGGTCGATGAAGTTTCATTCGTCTGTTGTGATATGTAGCCAGCTGCTACAGTACATATATCGTAAATCTTATCGCGAATTCAATTAGTTATCAAACTCATCGTTAATTCATGTATTAGTCAGAAAGCTAGGTGCTTGAGTATTGATACTATTTAATTGGTCAAATTTTGTGGGCGATCTTCCAAATAAGAATCTGCTCGTGCACCGAGAGCGTATGTAGCTATGCACCAACGAGCTAAGTTCTTTAAGAAAGCTATATTATTGAAGCAATTCACGCCTCGTTGTCTGTATGCAACACTGTCTTCGAATGTTCCTAAACCTTTGGAAGTCTTCAATCGTCGAGTTAAGTTCCTTCAAAAAGAACGAGCAGCCTCCAACGTAAAACAAAGTCGCCAAGTAGACTACCTAAAAGATGAGGTGGCTTCACGATTAGTGGAAAGACTGCTAGTAAGATCCATTCATATAGAAATCGAACTTCGATTGATAATTCAAGGATATTAAGCGGAATTTTCCTCGTATACTTGATTTGGGTGCAAACTCTTGTCAGATAGCTCGAGCACTAACTCAGTTGGATTCTTGTATCAATCAATCGCAGTTACCTACATCTAGTCCCTCCAAAAAAGTTTTACATCTAACGGCTGCTGAATCATCTGGTGCCATGCTCTATCGGGATGTTGATCTTCTTTTTAATAATGAAATAAACCTTACCCGCGAACTAATCAGTGACGAAGAAAATGTACCGTACGAAACCAATACATTTGATGCTGTTTTAAGTTCACTTAGTCTGCACTGGATCAATAATTTGCCAAATGTGCTCGCGCAAATCAATAATGTAATGAAGCCTGATGCACCTTTTTTGGCAGCTATGTTTGGAGGTGATACTCTCTATGAATTACGCTCATCTCTGCAACTTGCGGATTTAGAGAGAAGAGGTGGCGTATCACCACATGTTTCTCCTTTCGTTGATATAAAGGATATTGGAGGCCTCTTACAAAAAGCTGGATTCAAGATGCTTACGGTAGATGTGGATGATATTATCGTTGACTATCCAGATACCTTCTCTTTGATGCAAGATCTACAAGCAATGGGTGAAAATAACGCGATCTTAGGGAAAGAGCTTAGCATGATTAAAAGAGATGTACTCCTAGCAAACGAATGCATTTATCGAGAGCTTTACGGATCTGAAGATAAAAAACTCCCAGCAACCTTCAGGATAATTTATATGATTGGCTGGAAAGAAGGTCCAAATCAAGCCCAGCCCCTGCCTCGAGGCTCAGGTGATATAAGTTTTACGGAATTTCTTGGTGAAAAGTCCAAATGAGAAACATTATTTAGCTCAAGTAACACGATCAAAATAGTCCATCATGCTTAGGTCCAGATTTTGCTTATCCAGTGATTAAGAGCAAGATTGATTATAATTCATAATTTTCTGTTCAATGTTTATTGAAACAATAAGGTTAGGTATAGTATTAATTCAAAAAGCCTACGATACAAAACTATAGCTGCACCGCTATGGCACCCTGAGATTAGCCTCTCATATCTTCTGGAGATCTTACTTTTTTTTTTACCCCATGTTTCATCAATCTCAGATTGTTCATGATTCGAAAAGGTATGTCAACTTATTGTGGCAGCACTTACGCCCCGACCCCCCCTTCTTTCGTTACCCCAAATTTAGCAACAAATTTTGGCCTTCCATTCTCAACTTGTTTCGTACTCAACCATAACTCATGTGATTTGTCTCGAAGAGAAGAATCTATTCGACTTACTGTCTAAGATCCAGATGCCTGCCCAAATTTGTCAGACAAGGTAGTTGCTGCCTCGTTTGGCATTCCGGGAAGTACACTTCGTAGTCGGCCTACAGATCAGACTTTGTATTGAATATCTTGACAGAGAGTTCAAAGATTGCCTCCTGGCCAAGAGAAATTTCCTTCTGCTTAGATTCTTGAGTCGAGTGCACCCACCTCATGCGAGAATCAGAGGAATGGCCCCTCAAATTCTTAGAGTGCACCACGATACTGCACCACTCGTGAAAGATTGGACACCAAGTGAAATCCGGAGTTGGCATCTATTATTGGTCGACCTGTCGAGAGGTTAAGAATCAATGGGATTAATTGAACGGCCTTAGGGAGAAACTATTTAAAAAGGCTTTAACCTGGAATTAAATCCAGATCGCTGATATCTGGAATATGGACGAGCAAGGGCTGGACTCGATTCTTTTAAAATACCAAGGTACTTGCCTCCTCACAGCGGACTCCAAAATATGGAAAGTCGCCATAGAATCGCGAATGGGTCAATGTTGCCGGAGATATCAATGCGACTGGCAAATTCTGAAGCCTCTGGTCATTTTTACGGGAAAAAGCCTACGAGCATCTTTGCCCCAAGAAAATGACCTGATTGGACTCAGACAGCTTCTGAAAACGGCCGGACAAGTAAAAATATCGCCCTTGGATGGCTGGTGAGTGTTATTTTGCTCTAGAATAAGCCTGAGACGAATCGACCCCGGATTCTAATTCTAGATGGTCATATCGCAGACCTTGCCCATCTGAATGATGCGGCTCTCATTAAGAAACAAAGTTTTCTCCTTGCATGCAATCGCGCTAGGACAGAGTGACTAACAGAAAGGATATTACGTCGTGGTTGGAAGGCGTCTGATCTTGCCCCATAAAATACTAGAAAAGATCTCAACTCATCGCAAGTATCTGAGCCCTTGGAGAGACCATCCGCACCCTCATAGTCTGCTCCAAGATCTGTTACAATTCTAGTCTCTATATCTACATTTAAAAGCATGCGGGAGAAACATCAGACGATTAGAACTATCAAAAGGAAAGAGACAAACGAAGGAACATGGGAAAGATTAGCTGCTAAATTTGATAAGGCAATTGCGATGGGAAATACTTAGCGAGCTTGGGACCTAGAGACAATCCGAGCCTAGGAAGTTCAAATTAGTCGACTATCTGCCGATTTCAAACGTAAGAGAGTGATGTTTGATCCGAATACTCACTTTCCCACGATCAAATAGATCCAACAGTCACAGGCTGAACAGAAGGCGCATGACCTGAATTAGAGACCAAACAAGCTTCTGAACTGTTGTTAAATATTTCACTGAAAGCCTATCAATTTGATTGGCAGATATTGTTGAAATCGGTTAATTAATCTAGTAAGAATTCCCGAAGTAAAAATTCTTAAGGGCCTACCCCAGCTAAATTCAAAGCGGGACTCGACGAGCTTTCACAAAGGCAGAGATATATCGAGCTTGGCGATGGATTTTCCTCTCTGCGTTAAAGATGAATTGGAGAAAATTTGAGTACACTGCCTCTTCAATTATTTTAATGATTTACAGATTGTTGGAGGGAAAAACACAGAAGCAGGTCGAGGCGCATTTTAAAGCTGGAGGGTTTAGAGGACTAGAAAGCCCGAGGACTTTATTACTTTCTTAGACCAAAAAAAGTGGGACTCAACACGAATTTCGAGAGCCCGAAAAGAATTGAACGAAATGAAGTTGGGCTGTAAGCAGCGTTGGAGCTTGGTCTTACCATAATAGACAAGAAAACTGACGGAAGTATGAGGTAATACCTGGACAGATGAAAGGAAAATAACACTGCTCCAAGGAACCCTGGTCATGACGTTGTAGGTTGCCTGGCAAGTAATCACCTTCTTCCAGCCGACATTGTTACGATTGGACTAGGATTGTTAGCCACATTGCGCAAATGTTTGATGAACACTCTGACAAATCTTTGAACCGATTTCCAGATGTAAGAAGAGCTGGAGCTTAATTTGGTAGAAGACGGATTCAATGCGGAGTTTATTTATATGTGACAGCCCATAGAGATACCATCACTTATACCCACGCCCGTGGCATTCTATAGCTGAATTATCATACTTAAACAATGATTCCTGCGCTTTATTTCTTAGGCTTTTAGTTATGTTATCTTGATAAATATGATATCTATGTTGAATTGGGAAACTTTAATCAGATGGATAAGCTTATAATAAACGAGATAAAAAGTCATGTAATTTTTTAGAGGCCCAAGTAAGCTTAGGGTTATCGAAACTTTTTGCAAGTTGAACTTTGTGATGAGAGATGCTTATAGATGTTTTTGAGGGTTAAGAGCTAGCCGGTCTTCGGAAGATATCGAAAGTAGCACCAGATGTGAAATTGAAAATAGTTAATTTAAAATTGAACACTAAAATTTTTGGTAATATGTGTTGTATTATTTCACTCACCCCTAAAGGCAACGAATGTAGCAGGATAAGTGTATATATAATTTGAAGGTGGCGTAGTTGCGCGACTCTTCATTTATAATTAATCCTCGTTCTTCATCCCCATAATCCAAGAGTCCAGCTTGATCTATCTCCAGCTCCTGGTCTCACAGTACTTGGGCCCATACTTTGTCTCTGCGAAACAGCGTTGACCTCTCCTATTTTCGTAGCACCAAAAATTCCATGCTGAGTCCATTGTTCCCTCTCAATGACTGAAACAGCTTGTATTTTCAATTGAGAAACTAGACTTCCACCTGCCCAGGCCCCAAGAGATTTTATTGCACCAAGATTGCCAGCTGCCACAGCCGGCTGCTGTTTTTTTGCTTCACGTTTAATTTTTTCTTCGATTGGATCAGTTTCTGGCGAAGTAGATGTCGTGGAATTCTTTGGCCGTAGTGGTATATCGATCTGATGGTCAATCTTATCTAGCCCATAATGAATTTCTTGAAATTTAAGAGTCCTTGATAGTTTTTTAATTGTACCCCTTCTGACGGGGTTCCACTTTCGTGTCTCCACCAGGGAAATCAATTCTTGCATAATTCGTACTTTCAGCCCGGGAATTTGAGATGCTCCACCAACAAAGATTAATCGTGCCATGCAAATCGATCGCACATCGACGGGTAATTTTAGAAGACTGTGATATACCAGTAGATGAAGAGGTAATTCCTCGTCGTCCAGCTCTGATTCCGGTATCCCCGTGGCGAACAAGGCAGTTTCACAAGGCTCAGAAAAGTCGGAAAATGGTATCAGCACTGTTCGGGGGGGCTTCACTGAGTTTAGGGGCAAACTAATTTGAGCGTCTGGTTCAGCTTCTTCAACCAACGTCGTAAGATTGTACGAATCTTTTTGGAACTCTGATTTCTTAGTTTTACACCATACTAAGCGCTCTATCACTTCCTCACATTCTTCAAAGCTAGGCTGACTCTCAAAATCTGATATTGTATCTCTGCTGGGAAGTTTAGAGATGGCAGCAGAAAGCTTTCTGAACATAGCCTTTCCTAACATCTTAGAGGCTCGAATTGAGCGGAAACACTCTACTTCTCGGAATTCGTAAATACTTGTGACGACAGTCTCGGCCCACCCAATGTCTATAACTAAAGCAGATCGTAAGCCTGCTGCCACAGTTGCCAAAACTGGAGCCGGCATAAGGGAAATGCTTGGCGGTTGAAAGTTGGAAAATAAAGTGTCAAGAACGGTAGATAGTAGAGGAAGAGGAAGAGTTGAAGGGAGGACCAGTAAGAACCGCCTTGAGCGAGAATCGACTAAAAGAGTTCTATCCATCAAATTAATCAAAGAGCTATTTCCTAATTTATTTTGAAATACTGCTTACTTTGTAAAAGCACCTCGCACAGCTCTTTCAATCTTATCACTGACTAGCCCTAAATCTAAATCTCGTAAGTCCAACTGCCATAGTTGATTTGCTTCTCCCCATTCCTCTATGTCCGTCTTCGACCTAGCTGAGCTATCGTAGCCAATTGACCATCTTCTTAAGTCACCAGCTCGTCTATGCTGCTCGGGGCTGAAATTAACAATGACTTGAGGAGTAGCATTTCCTGCCAGTCCAGCTCGTAGATAGCGAGCTCCTAGCTCAAGAATAACGCATTCTTCTTCAGTGCGAAGGGCGGAGGGAGAGCCGAAGATAGTGTTTCTATTTCGTAAAGGCGTCTGTGGCGCTGTTGTTTGATCTGGCGACCGGATGTTAGACAGTGTACGATGAGCGGGGCCGGGAGTGCTTGTCATTATCGTTGCATACAAAGTGACCCCTGTATGCCCCAGTTTGTATCTTTCGATCTGATGGGTTGCTTCGACAACGAGGAAAAACAAGGTGACCTCCTTAGTCACGTGAATATAATTAAATCAATCCTATTTTTTGATGGTATATTTGGTCATAAATTTCCTGTTGTGATCTTATCATGAAGATATAACTGTCTCAGTTATGAATTGGGGTGGAATCATACACCTTATTCGCCGAAATTATGGGAATTAAGGGGTAAATCGCTCTCACCCAGCCCGATAAACCGTCACTAATCCAATTATTTAAGCCTGTTTGGGGAAATTGGCGAAGGAGAGAGAATTTCACTATCCAAATTATCTATTACAAGCTATGAAAAAAACGAGCGTCCTTTGAGGATTGCTGTAGATGTTGCTATTTGGCAATTTCAAATTCAGGCTGGGAAGGGCGGCTCTGATCCAGCCACTCGAACATTATATTATCGCCTACTTCGCCTTCTTTCCTCTACCATTCAGCCACTTTTTGTGTTCGATGGTCCAAATAAACCGCCGCTCAAGCGAAATAAAGAAACTAAGTCTGGTAGTTGCTCTGTCTCAAATATAGTAACAAAACAGTTGTTAGATCTATTTGGGTTTTCCTATCACGATGCTCCTGGTGAAGCAGAAGCTGAATGTGCTCTATTGCAACAAAGAGGAGTCGTTGATGCCATTTTTAGCGAAGATGTCGATACGTTGATGTTTGGCTCAAGTTTTTTTCTTCGCAACTGGTCCTCAGAAGGTGTAAGAGGGAACAAATCCCCAACCCATGTTTCGGCTTACTATTCAAAGAAAATAAAAGAGGAATCTGGTCTTGATAGAGAAGGAATGATATTAATTGCTCTGATGAGCGGCGGTGACTACATCCCAGAAGGCATTCCTGGGTGTGGAATAAAGTTGGCCTGTGAAGCTGCTAAAGCTGGATTTGGAAAGTCTTTATGCAACATCGAAAGATCAGATAATGTTGGCTACGATATATGGAAGAAGAAACTTGCCCATGAAATTGCCACCAACGAGAGTAAATTTTTTAGGAATAAGAGGAAATTGAAACTTCCGGATGATTTTCCAAACCGTGAGGTTCTTGGATTCTACACGCACCCAGTAGTCTCAGGCTCTAGCAAAATTGAAAAACTTGAAAAAGAGATTCAATGGGATGGAAAAGTTAATGTTATGGGTTTGCGTCAATTTGTTGCTGTAGCGTTTGGTTGGACATATGAGCTTGGTGCTAAGAAATTTATTCGAGGTCTTGCTCCTGCCTTACTAGTTCATAAATTACGTTTACGTGGAGAGGAGCCTGAATCCAACTATGACGATATTCTCTTATCTTCTATGAACGAGCTAGAGTTAGTTCAGCAGATTTGTGGCAACAGAATAGATGCCAGCACGGATGGAATGCCTGAACTACGCCTTGAATATCAGCCTCTGACAATAGTTGGCCTTGACCTAGAAGCAGAAAAGGATTCACAAGTTGAATATTGTAGAAATGGTTTAGCTCCTCGTAATAATGATGGTGATGCTATTGAGGAATACACTCCGCATGATTGCGACGAGACTACGATCCAAACAAAGCAGGCTTATACATATGATCCTACAAAACCGGATAAAATTTGGGTTGCTCGAACAATTGCTAGACTTGGAGTTCCACTCAAAGTAGAAGACTATGAAGAGTCTATACGAAAACCCCCGAGGACTTTTGTTAGGAAAATTAACGGAAAAATAGTCACAACTACCAAGGGAGAAAGTCAGAGCCTAGCTAAACAAAATTTGGCTAAATCCAATGGATGTCTCCGGCAAACTAGAAATAGTGAGACTCAAACTATCCTTAAAAGGCCAGAAAAAGCTACAACAAGAAAATCGATCAAAGGACCAAAGAACAAGAGTACGTCTATCCATGATGCACTCTGCGCAGAAGAAATTGAGTCATTTTCAGAATTCAAGGCTCCAACAATTTTTCATGAATTTGAAAGTTTAGGCTCATCTCTTGATTCTTCTATCTTGTCTGACTCTGCTTTCCTCGTATCCTCGTCATTTTCGTCTGGTACTGAAAAGAAAATTGAACTACTCACCAGCGCTCGCACAACACGAGGCAAAGGAACTAATGACCATGCCATATTCCAACCCTCAACACCTAGTCTCAAGTGTAGTAAATTGCGTAAATACAAACAAGTAGACGGTTCATATTCCGAAATGGAAGCTGGTTCCTGCAGTATGTATGAGAGTGAGAACCACCTGACAATATCTAACCAAATTCCAGCTGAACAGGCTAATGACCACCCGAGTTATTCCCCTGGAAATTTAGAACCTAAACAGCGGGTCGACTCATCTAGCTCTATTACCTTTGGACTTGAGAATCTGACGCTGAGAAAAAAACGAAAATACAAAAACGAAGCTTTCAGTATCAACTCACAGAACTCCCAGGCGCCAATTGTGATTTCTTCACCTCTAACCTCTCCAAACGATGGTGATCTCTCGGATCAAGAACTAAATGATCAGCACCAGGGGATAGACAAATTTAATTTTCCCTCTGATTTTGGAAATATTCCTTTTTGGGGTAATACGAAAAAGATAGAAAATCAAGTATTAGGTCCTGATCTTCCATCCAATTTTGGCAAAATTCCTCTCAGGAAAAAATCACAAAAGACACAAAATCGAGTTCCGAGTCCTGATGTTCCATCTAATTTTGGTAAAATTCAATTCAAGAACCAAAAAAATGTGATGGAAAATCGAGCAATAAGCTCTGATCTTCCATCTGATTTTGGCAAAATTCCTTTCGGGAAAAAGTCACAAAAGACACAAAATCGAGTACCAGGTCCTGATCTTCCATCTAATTTTGGTAAAATCACGCTCGAAAACGAAGCTAAAAGAGATAAATACTTGGGACCAAATTCTAATACCCATCCCAAGGAACATCAAAAGCATTCCAAAAAAATAATAATTCTGAGAGAAAGCTTACCAGGTGGTTGGAAAACGATCAATGAAAATGAACAGCTGACTCCCGCCCAGAGTAAGGGCAACAGAGATGGATCACTAGATAAATCTAGAACACAAGAATTAGCGAGAAAAGATAAAAGGTGGCGCATGAGTGAAATTGAAATGCTGGACTTGAGCGCTGGCTAGTTTAGGGGCTCAAAATAGTGGCTATGGCCTTGAATGCTTAAGAATTTTGAATATGGGATACTCTCACATCGTGGACTAATAGGACTGCAGAAAATATAATACAGCTTGTTTAACTAAATCTGCTTCAACTCTCTTTTTTATATTTAAATATTTCCCAATTAAAACACACAACTTTCATAAATGCGCTTTGTTAACTCCTTCCGTTTCTTTATTCGCTTCAACATTGGCATATCGCTCTCTATAATTGACTCTAGTCTAACCATATGTTATGTTGGTAAATCCTTCAACAAGAGCCTTATGATTAGCCTTTACAAACCTAGTCTCTTTAACCGGCGCAGCATCACCAGGGGTAGCTAAGTCTATAGTTTATTCTCAGTGTATCTGTTCAACTAGTGCAAAGCAAGACAAACCAAGGGGTTGCAAAACGTGAGATAAAATTGTAAGAAGAAATCAGCATATGAAGCTGATGAGGACAGAATAAATGAGTAAAGATCAAAGATAAGTGACTCACGTATCTTGTCAAGAGTAGCATCTTTTATCTCTCAAAATGTGAGATTTGGAGAGAGATGATTTTGACAATTACTTTATTTACTCCAGTCTAATTAGATGTCCATCCAATATCAAAATCTGTATATTGCCACTCGGGGATGTCAGCCAGAATCCAGTTAGGTTTACTTTGAATACTATAAGTGGAATGAACGCTCTTCTTGAAGCTAAGCAAGCTAGCGCAGAAGAAAGATTTCGATCAGATAATAAATTCTCTGTGTTGAAATTAGTTAGTGATTTGCATTAATTAATTTGTTGAGACTAGTGTATTCAGAATAACAAACAAACCCAATATGGTAAAGCTGAATTAGTGTTCTTGCTCAGGGTTTTGGGTTTCGTAATTTAGTCATGTTATTTTAGAACGTCCTTGGAGTCTGGTTAGGTATTTGATTAACTTATTAGAGTTTTGGAGGGTTAGGGGGATTTGATTTTTTTATTTTTTATTTAAATCATTTTGTATTCAACCTAGAAGCTATGACAATTAAGAAATAATTCACTAAAATGAATATAATCCTAACAAAATTTATTGAAGCCCATAATTTTGATTTGATTTGATTTTAATTAACCCGATCAGGAAACCCAAGGGCCCACGCAGGTGACTATAGCTTTATTATTTACATGAGGGGAAACCTTTCGGTAAAAACCCCTCGATTCTGCCCGATTTAAGCTTCAAGTTTTTCAATTTACCTTCAAGTGCAAAACACTGTACATCCAGTGTGGATTCTGTTCTATCCCTTTCCTGCTCTGTGCATGATTTCCCGCATCATCGCCTCAACTTAACTAACAAGTCGAAACTGTTCCAATTATCCTTCGTCTAATATCCACTGTGTAATTCTCGCCACATCTTCTGGGCTTTGAATCCTGGCCTTACAGGACCTATCTTTCGTCTTTCGTAGGATTTCCCCTCGTTCTCTCGCCCACTTAGGACATGCCATGACCATATGCCTGACATTTTGGGACGGATACCCACACTGGCACTTTGGGTTATCGACTCCCGGTACTTTTCTTCTGTACAGATAAGAATTGAGCCCGATGTGCTCGCTTCTTATCTGCATGGCAAATCAAGTAGATTATTTATTCTCGTAGATTGAGTTGGGTCCTACTGAAGTCTGTGATGGTTTTAGGCTTTGGGCTATTTATCATGGGCCCCATAGACTCCATATTTAACCCCTGAAGCGAGATATACCCTGCTCAGACCCACCTGTAATAACTTACCGTAGCGGCACAGTAGAAGGAACGAGTTTGATGTTAACTTACTTAACTTTGATCGGATCAACGTATTATCAACAAAAACAAGTGTTTATTTACAGAGTTCTCACTATATTTCACGATGACTTTCAAAAAAAGAGCAAGTTCGCAACATGCCGTCTCTGAGATTTCAAAGCGTCGTATGTTGCTAACGGAATTGGACGATAAGCAAGCAGCTGAGAAGATTTAAACGATAGGGGAAAGTAGATCTAATTGGCGTTTTCAATTAATAATTCTAGAGAAAATAAGAATACGTTCTATCTGGTATTCACTTGTACATATAGACTTAATGTATAATCTAAAAACGGACGTAGAAATTGGAAGTTCACCCTAACCAAGATATGTGCATTTCCCATAAAAAAAATAAGTTTTGATTTCAGACTCTACATGTATTTCAAGGTCCCCAAGGAGCCAACTTGTCATAGCTCTTAGGCTGAATACAATATGATTTAAAAAATAAATAAAAAAATAAAAAAAGTAGCCAACGAAAATTGGTCTGAGCGTCTAAGGCAAAATACGGCTCAATACGGCTCTACTTTTTGGATGCTTACGCCAAGACCCCCACAATGGTCACCCCCCCATAATGGTCACCCAAAATTCGGAAATTTTTACAGACATCTAGGTAAATTATCCTCTGTAAACAACCATAAACGCATCCACTATATCCAAACGTGAAGAACCTATTCGTTAAGCTATCCTGGAATTGGATGGCAATCCAAATTTATCTGAAAAAGCAGTCGCTACAGAGTATGGTATCCCGGGATCCACACTTCGTAATCGGCGAGCAGGTGGTACTTCTCAAGGGATATCTAAGCAACC